>VMDR010011915.1:0-27562 GCA_007922815.1 Macrotus californicus
ATACTTCTTTCCAGCCTCTTCTTGCCTATAAGGTTTCTTTTGAGAAATCAGCTGGTAGTCTTATAGGAACTCCTTTATAGGTAACTGTCTCCTTTTCTCTTGCTGCTTTTAAGAGTCTCTCCTTATCTTTAATCTTGGGTAATGTAATTATGATGTGTCTTGGTGTGTGTTTCCTTGGATCCAACTTGTTTAGGACTCTCTGAGCTTCCTGGACTCCCTGGAAGTCTATGTCCTTTGCCAGATTGGGGAAGTTTTCCTTCACTATTTTTTCAAATAAGTTTTCAATTTCTTGCTCTTCCTCTTTTCCTTCTGGCACCCCTATGATTCAGATGTTGGAATGTTTAAAGACATCCTGGAGGTTCCTAAGCCTCTCCTGGTTTTTTGAATTCTTGTTTCTTCATTGTGTTCTGGTTGAACGTTTCTTTCTTCCTTCTGCTTCAAATTGTTGATCTGAGTCCCAGTTTCCTTCCCTTTACTGTTGGTTCCCTATATATTTTCCTTTATTTCACTTTTTATAGCCTCTACTTCTTCCTCTATTTTATGACTATACTCAACAATTCTGTGAGCATCCTGATTACCAGTGTTTTGAACTGTGTATCTGATAGGTTGGTTATCTCTTCATCACTTAGTTGTATTTTTTTCTGGAGCTTTGATCTGTTCTTTCATTTGGGTCATTTTTTTTTTTTTTTGTCTTGGCGCACCTGTTATGTAGTAAGGGGTGGATGCAGCCTTAGGTATTCTCTAGGGCGGGGCTACCCATATCGAGGGTTGTGGGGCTTTACGTGGGGAAAGGTTTTGAGAGGGAACAGTGCCACTTGCTTGGCTCTCTGCTGTCTTTCAGTCATTTCCTCCACTACCCACAAGCAAATTGAGCCCTTCTGGTGCTGATTCCCAGGTGAGTGGGTTTGTGTACGTCCTAGGACCCTGTGGGTCTCTCCAAAGAACTCTCCTGTGAGGCTGGGAGTTTCTCCTGCTGCAACGCAGTTTTGAGGCTATATTTCCCTGCGCTGGAACCCTCAGTTGCATGGTCTGTCTCACTCCCCATCTATTCCTCCCAGTTTATCCTCACACAAATGTGGAACCACCCAGTCCACCAACCACCACCTCACCCGACCTATCCTCCAGCCGCCAGCTTCCCAGGAGTCCTCTTTACCCCGGCTGCCTGTCTCTGCCTTTCCTACCGGTCTGAATGAGTGTTTCTTCTTTAACTCCTTGGTTGTTGGACTTCCATACAGTTTGATTTTCTGACTATTCTGGTTGTTTTTGTTTTTAAATTTGTTGTTGTCCTTCTTTTGGTTGTGCAAGGAGGCACAGTGTATCTACCTACATCTCCATCTTGACCAGAAATCCCCATCAACTAACATGGTTTTCTCAGGGCAGAGAGCGCCACATACACTCTAAGATTACTTAGAACAGGCAGTCATAGACACAGCTTTCTTGGGGATGCACCACAGTGCTGTTGCCCTAGTTGCCTATAGGTGCCAGTTTCCCTCTGCTGTTGCCCTAGCTGCCTATAGGTGCCAGTTTCCCTCTGTCACTACAGTTCTCAGGGCGGGGCTTACAGTCATAATTCTCACCTGGCTGACATTCTCTTGGCAGAAGGGAGGGCCAGATTCTCCTTTCCTTTGTGTTCATGTTTTTTCTTCTTGAAGGAGAGAGAGCATGTTTGAGAACAGGGCCTCTGCTAGCCCGTCTTCGTAGGGAGTTTACCTTGTGGTAGAAGAGAGAGGAGCTGGCAGGGGAGGGAGGGGACAATGTGGCTGGTGGGTTGACATCTGCTCATTCATCTTTAAGGTCAGATGTTAGTGTTTCTCAGCCCCTTGGTAAGTAACATTGTTCTGCAAACTAAGAGACTCTAATTTTACCTCAAGGCTAGGTTTCCTCAGAATGGGAGTATATTTTCTAAAATTTTTGGCCATGAGGTAGAGTTATAAGAAAAACACAAAGCAGTTAATCCAGGTAATGAGTAGTACTGGAGCCTGGGGGAAAGTCAGAGAAACAGCTTCCCCAGTGTCTCCTGAAGCAGTTGATGTGCATAGACAGTTTGGAGATGCAAGATGAGACCTGCTATGGAAGGTCTAGGCACCTCCCCTTACCATCCCCTCCCTTTCTGTGCATGGAAGGTGGAGGAAGAGGGTTCCAACTTCTCGCACCTGCATGTGGTTAACATGTGTAGTTGCTTACTGTGTGCCGGGTCTGGTTATACAGGCCATATATCTTAAATCACTTAATCCTCAGGACAACTAAATACTGAGGTGGGTACTATTTTTAGCTTCATTTACAGAGGAGGGAATACCGAGGCTCAGAGAAGCTAAATAAATTTCTTAAGGTCAAATAATAAGTAATAGAATCAATAAAAAAATTTGAGGCTCCAGAGCCTTTTCTCTTAACCACGACTCTATACTGCCTGAGGAATTATTAGTTCTACCGGAGGATCTCAACAGGGGATGGAGGAATTCAGCATTTCTCTTTACCAGACTTTTAAAATACTTAACTTTTGGTAGGATCCAGGCACAAGTAGCACTTTTCATCTCAAGAGCAAACTGCTTATCTGGGCTCCACAGTGGCTCAGCATTTTCCAAAAAATGACCTGTGCCTTCCAGTGGAGCAGCACCTGGTTAGTGGTCAGGTTCTCCAGGAAAAGTGCCTGAGATGCCTTGGGCATGCAGATCATTCACTAGGTTTCCCTGCTGAAGGGGAATGGACCCAGAAGTTGAGCTGCAATACAGGCCTCATGGCCTCAGCTGACCACATGTGGCCTGGCGGAGCAAACGTGGTCTTGGAGTTGTCTTGTGGTAGGCTGAAAGGGCAGGGCCTTGATACCCCTGCCCCCATCAGTGGTTGGATGTGGGACACCCAGGGGAGGGTTCCTCCTTGGACAAGAGAGCTCTTTTTAGCTGAGGCAGCCTCTGAAGGAGCTGACAACACTCCTAATCGCTGAGGCAATGACTTACATCTTGTCCACACAAGTTGACCACAGGAGCTGTTCCCTTGTCATCCAGTAGGTAGGTTTGCTTTGCAGGATCCATTCCTGCTGCGTACCGCTGTTGACCGAACTGCCTCTGGCCATTGACCATCTCGACTGCACATTGTGCAAAACCTCTCTCCATTTCCTTTCAGGTTGGAAAGCTTATCCAAGAAGCAGCTGGAAGAAGCAATTTGAAGCGAGTAACTCTGGAACTTGGAGGGAAAAGTCCCAATATTATTTTTGCAGATGCCGATTGTAAGTCAACCACAAGTCTCACACATGTTCCAGCACACTGTCCTTTGGTGCTCTTTCATGTCTCCGCTTTTGACAGGACACTAAGAAAAAGATCTTTGAAACTAAGGGACATTCAAGAAGAAGAATATGGACCCTTCCTTCTAAGGGCAAAACAGTTTAATATTGAGAAAAAACACATCAGTTGGGAATTGAAGAGGGTTTGTTTTCTAGGCACCACGAAGCCATTTTAGCTGTGTGGTGCTGTAGAGTAGGAGAGAAGGAGCAGAGGCGTGGTGAGTGCTCTAAAGTGGAAAAACCAATGCTTTACGCATCTGAACACCTGAAATATAACCTCCCTGCCTAGATTCAAGAAATCTGAAACTTCTCAAGTGTGCCTGGTGGATCATTAAAAAAATTCTACTTCACTGGCCCTGCCAACATTTTCCCAAACCCACACCCCCTTCTCTGTTTAGTCATTCCAACTCCTTTCTGTTGTTCCCATGACTTTCAGTCAGGGTGACCACACACTACGGTCAGTTCTGTATGAATAGACCTAAATTGGAGGTGATTACGCCTTGGCAGTAGGACTTTAGGGAGGCTGGAGACAGTAACCTAGGAAACCCCATGTCTCCAGGCAGGATGCTGTCTAGTTCACTCTGCACAGGTGTGGTCTCTGTGTTTTGAAAAACTTTCCAGGGAATGAAATTCCCACATCTCTTTCAGTCATCCTTTTTCTTCTTCACATCCTGCCAGGCAGAGCTGCTTCCCTGATTTCACCACTGGAGAGAACAGAAAGCAGATTTCCTGATTTTCAGCCCCAGCTTGGAATTTGCAGAGTTCAGCTTTAGCTTTATACTACTTGTCAAGGGGATCAGAATTCTTATGGCTAAATCCTGAGGAATAGGTGCCTCATTGACATGGCGTTGATGAATTGAGTCAGTCAGTCATTCAGCAACTAGCACACACCATACTTATTAATACTATCTTGAAGTATAAGAGATGAAAATGCAAGTTATCATGTGCTATGATGCAATACCATGTGAGTGTAGAGGAAATTTAATAGCTTCAAACAAAAGGCATTGCTGTTGGAGTTCAATTCACCAAAATACTAATTAAACCTAACAGCCGCACCCTGGCAGGTGTGGCTCAGTTGGTCGGGCATCGTCCCACAGACGGAAAGGTCAGGAGTTCAGTTCCCGGTCAGGGCACATGCCTGGGTTGCAGGGTCAGTCCCTGGTTGGGGTGCGTGCAAGAGGCAGCTGATCCATGTTTCTCTCTCATATCGATGTTTCTGTCTCCCCCTCTTCCCCCCTCTCTTCCCCTTTCTCTGAATCAATAAAAAAAGGAAAGAAGGAAGGAAATAACAGTCACAAGGCCTTACAGATTAGGGGTTGCACATTGGTGATTGTAGGCCAAATGCTGGGTATAACTACATTTAAATGTCAAAATGTTACACAGTGCTTAAAAAAACTATACATTAAAGTATTGATTTCTGTCTTAAAATTGAAAATCTGGCAACCATGGGCTTATACGTATGCACGGCAATAGCCCAGTGTAGTGGTTTTCCTTCTGAGCCTCCATCGCACTGTGTTATCACCTGGCAGATTCACAGTATTACGTTACCTGTCCGGCCCCTGTGAATATTGGGTTGAGACTCCTGTTATAGATGAAGTGCTCCAGTCCTTTTTGTACAGAAGGAGAAAGGGACTCAGAGAAGTGCAGATGTCCAAGTTAACATAGCAAGCAACGTCAGGGTCTCGTTAGGACCAGAGCGGAGGTGCGTTCTCAGCCCTGTTACTCGTGTGCTCTGTGAGCACAACATTGTGCCTGGGGCTTTGGAGAGGGCAAAGAGGTGGCTCCATAGTTGGCCCCTCCGCAGGTGAAGCGGTGTGAGAACACGACTGTTTCCTCTTGCAGTGGACTATGCTGTGGAGCAGGCTCACCAGGGCGTGTTCTTCAACCAAGGCCAGTGCTGCACGGCGGGGTCTCGCATCTTTGTGGAGGAGTCCATCTACGAGGAGTTTGTGAGAAGAAGCGTGGAGCGGGCCAAGAGACGCGTAGTGGGGAGTCCCTTTGACCCCACCACTGAGCAGGGACCCCAGGTAGAGAAATCACAAACGTTTCCTTTCTTTACTCAATCCCTGGTGAGCACAGAAGGTGGACACTCAAGTGGGGCCCAGCAAAGCACACCTTTTTTGTCCCACTGCCTGCTTACTCCTCTACCTCACCTTCAGGGCTGGGAGTGTGGCCAGTGAGCATTGCTTATGTCTTAGGGTTCTTTTTCCATTTCTAAGTTTTATTTCTGAAAAACTAAAGGATTAGGGTTACCTTAGGATACTCTGGATTTGGGGGGTAAGTTGGAGTCTCTCTGCTCAAAACAAAGACCTAGTTGTGACAGGGTGGATCTTGACGTTAGTGGCCAGTTGCAGCTGCAACCACTGGGCTTCAGACATCCTGCAGATGCCATGGTCAGGGAGATGGAGCATCTCTCATCCGCAGAAGCCAGTTAGCCTTTTTTCAGCTGCAGAGGATTCTCTCCACCACCCCAGGCCACCCAGGAGATCTTTTGTGGATTGTGAACGTGCAGACCATGAAGGGCTGTCTGCCTTCCCTGTGCTGTACGGTTGTCTGACTCAGTGCTTCATGCACTGTGGTGGGGTGGGGAGGCCACGGGAGTCCCCTTAGCCTGTGCTCTTCAGCGCTGCAGGTTCTCCACAGTCATCAAGGCATAGTTCCAGAAGGCGTTCTGGTTTTAAACTGCAGATAGAATCTGAGAATCTGAGAATGTTTAAAGCAGTATGTGGACCAGATCTCATCTGGATCCCTAGAGCCTGGGTTTTTCTAATAAGAAACAACACTCCCTAAGTTTGGGGGCCATTTGAAAGAAGATTGACATTCTTTCTGAGCATTTCAAACTCAGGTGAATGTAAGTTTTTATATTATTTACCATAATAATTGAGTGATAAACCTGAACTTTTGGAAAGAAGATCGACCTTGTTTTATGGAGTAGGAAGCTAGCCCTCACTCTTTAAACTTAACCCTTTCCTCTAAAGATGCATTAGTTCCAATAAAAATTTACCTCGACAGGATCTGATGTGTAGTACCATGTAAAGAGGTTGTGTGTTAGCTCATCTGTTGCTTTTATCCTTTTAGTATCAGTACAGCTTGTAAAACTCTTCATTTGGCTACAGAGGTCAGTTTTTCCCCACACAGAGAATAATCAGTTCACCAGTATCTCCATCATTTAGAAATGTTTAAGTCTTAAATTGGTATTTTTCACTTAGAGAACCGTTCATTTATTGGAATTCTTGATATATTAGTTTGAATCATACAGAATTGCCATTTTTCATGGACCAAAAATATTTAAGTAACCCATCTATTCCATGTGATTTGCCTAGGTATGATGAAGCTTTGAAAAAAATCATAAATGATTCTTGAGAACATACTTATTTCCTTTTTCATAGAAGGTGTTACTTGGAGTCATTAGATAATTTTTTCTGTAGATTGATAAGAAACAGTACAACAAGATCCTGGAACTCATCCAGAGTGGTGTGGCCGAGGGCGCCAAGCTGGAATGTGGCGGCAAAGGGCTGGGCCGGAAAGGGTTTTTCATCGAACCCACCGTGTTCTCCAACGTCACTGATGACATGCGCATTGCCAAGGAGGAGGTATCAAACACAGGATTCTAACAAAAGCCACGTTTTCTTGGGATGGTTTTCGGAGCATTTCTAGTAAATGTTATCAGAGTTAAAATGATTTATATTTTGTGTACATTGTGCTATAGCAGTAAACATGGCTATGAAAAACTTTGTTTCAAGAAAAAAGTTAAAAAGGAAGGGAAGCTAGGTACATGCTGTCTGATTGCAATTGTTACTAGCCAATAGAACCGTCAGAATAGGCAGTCGGTGGGTCACCAGGCTGTTAACCAGAACAGAAAAGCGTGCTTCATGTTCACGCAGGAGGGGGCGGCGCCCACGAGCCTGCAGCAGGAGCTGTCCTTCCTGTCCTGCCTGGGGCTCATGGACACACAGCTGTAGGGCACCCAGTGGGGTCAAGGGATGCCCAGAAGGCTGGGCCAGGGGGTCTTAAACAAACTCAAAGGATAGACTCCCGTGTAATCTTATTCTGGGAAAGTTTGGGATATTTGACAGTTTTGTGCTGCTACACTTAGACATTATTTACATAAGAAAGGCAGAGAACACTTGCTTTGAAATGTGGAAAGCAGGGGAAGGAATGGCAAAGCAGCCATTGGATCAAACTGCTTTGTTGCAGATCTTTGGCCCCGTTCAGGAAATTCTGAGGTTTAAGACTATGGATGAAGTTATCGAAAGGGCCAATAACTCCGATTTTGGGCTCGTGGCCGCTGTCTTTACCAATGACATCAACAAGGCCCTCACCGTGTCTTCTGCAATGCAGGCTGGGACTGTTTGGTAAGATCAGTCTGTGCCATTGTTCTGGTGGTGTGGGGGCCTCGTAATTCTCCAGAGCCTGGGTGAAATACACACATATCCTCTGGAAGGACAGGGAAGACCGAGAACAGCCAGACCTCACCCTGAGGGGCGACGCAGTCTTTACTGCCTAGATAAGGAAATCAAAGTAAATCGTCAATTAGAAATTTTTCATCTGGGAAAAAACTAAAACTAAAACTTGCCAAGGAGGTATCATGCCTGTGGGATTATTTCCGTGCACGCAGAATTCACACTCACAGTAGTACTGTTTTCATCTTTCAGGATCAATTGTTACAATGCCTTAAATGCCCAGAGCCCCTTTGGGGGATTCAAGATGTCTGGAAACGGAAGAGAAATGTAAGTGTCCAAAGTTGCTGGTGACACAGGGATTGTGAAGAGTAGCACAAAGGAGTACTTTCACCCTCTTATTCATTCATTGGACAAACATTTGGTTGAACATATAGCACTGTAAGCTAAGCACTGTGCTGCACGCGACACAGGTACACTACAAATACAACTCTCTTACCTTAGGTGGGAATGCAGAGAAACCATTCTACCCATAATTCCATATCGTAAGGGCTGCTAGAGAAGTATGTCAGACATCTTGTAGGTAAAGAGGCAAAACCAATGAATTTTGCCTGATGGGGTCAGAGAAGACTTCACGGAGAAAATAACAGTTTTTTAGGAGCAGGCATTCCAGGTAGAGAGAATAGCAAGAACAAAGGCGTGAAGGAACAACAAATATAGCGTAGTCAGGAACAGAAGAGAATTTGGTGTGCTTAAAACACAGGTTACCAGCTGCTAGCCCCGGGACAAAGCTGCTCCGCAGAAATGGTATGTTTTGACTCACATTTAAAAATCTTTACCTGCCATTCAAAAATGAGGAGGCTTTAAATAAAATCCAGATTCCTTGCTTATTTTCATCCCCCTTTAGCAGACCCGCTGCTGTGTGAGCTCTGCAGTGCGTCTTTTCCCACCCTTCCTGTTGGTTTGGGGACCTGAGTGTTGGTTGTCATGTACTTACACATACGTGATTCACTCACGTAGGCCACTTGCTCAGCACCTGTAGGTTCTTTGAGTCTGGAAATGCAGTGTTAGGCCACAGGATGAATGAGGGGTTTAAACCCAAGGGGTTTAAGGGGCATTCTGCGGGAGCTGAGGAGATCCCAGAGTTTTTAAGGCCAAGATTTCTGGCACATAGCGGATGTTCTGGCATAGATTGTAAGAAGACCCACTAGAAGGAATTTGCGATTACAATAATGATACCACTGATTAAATGCCTGATCTGTGTTTTGCTTTACGCTAACTTCTAACATTGTCTGATTTGATTTTCACAATGATACTATAGGGTAAATGCTTGTCTGTATTATGCATAGTTCAGAGGAGGAACTAAGGGTTAAAAGGGTTACATAGTTTGCCCAAGTCATGCAGCCGGTAAGTGGCAGATCTGAGGTTTTAACCTAGGTTTCAGTGGCTCCAAATGCACTTAGTTCCCATAATACCCAACCAAGGAAGCATCAGGGCCAAGCATAAGGATGCTACAGGGACAGGATCGGGTGGGGTCCTGTGATGCTACGGGCCTGAAAAATGGGACTGTGGCAGAGGAAATCTAGACTCAAGAGACACTTTATTTTTAGGCTTCATGTATAAATGGATTTTTTGAGTGGCACTCAGAGGATTAATGATAGCCGGGGTCCTCCTGAGCTGATACCCACCCGCCCAATACCTAAAAAATTTCTTCATTTTGGAAGGAGCTGGATCTATGTTTTCTAAATCCTGTGACTCACAAGAGGAAACACATTGCATGCCCTTTCTCTCTGCCATTACTGAATGCATTTTTTTTAAGAGCAAATGCTTAGTTTACAATCAGTCTGATAACAAGTCTTGAGCATATGCCGTGTAGAAAGCATGATGCTTGGTCTGTGGGGGAAGGTACAGCTCATTTAGGTACTTAACATGTTGTTGGGTAAATGAAATATACAACATTGAAAGAATCGGGAAAGTTCCAAGAAAGACCGCTAAGCAATGGAGAAGTTCAAGAATGGGAGAGATCATTGTGAGCTGGAGAAGTCCAGGAAACCTTGAGATACAATCTCATGTAGGGATTGGAACTGGCCTTCAAAAGAGAGGAACATTTAGGTAGATGGAGAGAGGAAAATATTTTTTCAGGTTTGGTGGGCAAGCAAGGTGGCAGTGTGGAAGGAGTGAGTGAAGGCATTGTGGGAGAAATGAGTGTGGTTTTGGAGGGAAACCCATGCAGTGAACCCATTAGAGTAACACAGAGGGTTTACATGCTTTAGGTACTTCAGCTGGTCGTTTCTAGCCTCTAGCTGTTAAACCATAAAGTAAGAGTAGCTTTGAGGCAAAGAGCAGAATTTCTAGAATCACATTGCTCAGATGGGTATCCTGGCTGTAACCTTAGTACCTGTGCAGCTTTGGGCAAATTACTTAACCTCACTAAGCTTCAGTTTCCCTAGCTATAAAATGGGAATACTCATAGTATCTACCCCAGAGTGTTGTTGTGAGGGTTAAATGTTAGAATTAAGTATGCAAACATCCCACAGAGTGTCCGGCAAGCCTTCAGGAAATGTTAGCTGCAATCGTCATTATTGATCAAGTACTATAGCTGAATGTTATGTAGGTGATCCTCCTTTTTCTTAGTAAACAGATTACTTTGGAAGTGTGGCAGAATTTTTCCTAAATTCCAGCTCGTATCACCAATTTCTGCTCTGTCTCTGGTAACAACAGGGGGAGACTGCTCTTGCTTGAACCTCTGCTTCTGTCCTTCAGTGCCTCTCACTTGCTTTACAGCCAGAACCAATCTGGATCTTATTTGCCCAGTTGTTGGTATTCCTCAGCTTTTATAAAGTCTCCATATACTCCAGATATCTCTTCTTACCTGGCACATGGCCTCACTTTTCTTCCACTTGTCACAGCTGCATTCAACTTGTCATTTCATTTCCTGCCACTGTGTTTGTGCTCCCCTGGTCTCTGGGTTGGAACAAGCGCTGGTGCTGGGACTGCTGCTCATATCAACTTCCCTGTTACAGATCACTAACAGGATGAATCATGGGCATAAAATATACTTGTAATAAATAAGCGTTGGTTGATGGCTCCTATCCCAGGCTTGCCCTGGTCCTGCATTGCAGTCAAGCCTCTTGCCAGGATTCAGGCTGTGACATTGTCTAGGTCCAGCCCGTGCCTAACAGAAACATTCCCCTTGTCTAGGAAGATGGTCCAGGAGACAGTTTGGCTCTGTCAGAACCACCCAGAACAGTGGCCCAAGATATAGAAGAACAACCTTCTTGACTTGTCTTGTAGGTGCTATAGTGATTTGGCTTTCCCAGGGCAGTAGAAAAATAATTAGGAAACAGAGACTCACTTCATCTTGTTTAAGTTGGATGCTTCTTTGTCCTCACTTGCCCCCAAAAATGTTTTCTCCTTTTTAACTAACCTGGAGTGGCAGAAAACGCTTCAAATAAAGACCCTGCCTTGTCTTGGTGCCCACTCTTCCTTCTCATTTAATATAATCCTAGAAACTCCCCTTAACCCAGCATGTAGAAGGAATTGTTTCTCTCATGGCCTACAGACTCCATGCAGCGTTGGTCCCTGACATCTCCTTGCCCACCTCTCAGAGGAATAGGGACAGGAAATAGCACTTTCTGGAAACAAGCTCCACAGAGGGTAGGGTAGGGAGCCTCTGAGTTCGCCCCCACAGAGACCTGTGGAGAGGGCTGCCCTCTACAGGTTACCTAATGGGCTGGCCTCCACCTCCTGGGGTCAGAGACTTGGGCTGCATTTCTCTCAGTTCCACCTGTTCGGCTAATTCCGTCTGTTTCACTTGTCCTGTCCTTTTCCTTCCTCATTTAGGCTCCCCTGAGCCCACACTATAAAGTATGTGTCACAGTCAAGGGAATAGAAAGGAAGCTGTGAACCTCAGCATTTAAAAACAAAGGACACAAGCTTTGAAGATGAGAAGCGTTATTAGGATACTCTGCATAAGGACTTCCCAAGTTCACGGGTGTGCACACATATATATTGTGCATATGTGCTCGTACATAGTATGCATTGCACAGAAAGTCCCCTGCGGTCTGGGGGAGGGATTTGCTAAGCATGCCTATTTGGGGACCCACTCTCAGAGATTCTGATTCAGCAGATCTGGGCTAGGGCCCAGGATCTGCATTTTTTAACAAGTCTCTGGAATCATTCTGATGCAGGTGGTCTGGGGACCCTGCTCTGAGAAATGCTGTGAGCCAAAGAAAAAGGCAGGGGAATAGATACCCTAAGCAGAAATCCCTGTTTGTTTATTGAGTGTGACTGATTGCCTTAAATGGCTGGCTGAAGACACCACGGTCTAACACCTTACCTTATCTGTAAGTAAGCCAGATTTGGGCCATCTTAGGGGATATAGCTTAGCCTGGCTGAGAAACATGAATACAGGCTTCTAAGTATGCCTGTGCCCAGCTATGAAGGTGACCACACAAAGACATTGGGACATCTTAATAATAATATATCTGCCTTTTAAGTGGCAGTGGAGTTCCTCTTTGTGGAACTGGATATACTATAGAATTTAATTGGAATAAGTAGAATTTAAGTAGATTTGAGAGAAAGACCCTGGAACAAGATGGCAAAATGGCTGAAGCCTGAACTTCAGGCCTTCAGAGACCTTGCAGCAATGTTTCTCCAAGGGCAGGCCAGCTCACACCTGCATCAGTCTCATGGGTTCCTCCCGGACCTACTGAAACTGAATCTTTGGAGGGGTGTTCAGGAATCTACACCTGAAGCAAGCTTCATGGGTGATACTTAGGTATGCCGAAGTGCAGGAATACTGCCTGAGAGGCGAGGGGCTACCAAGAGGATGGGGGTGACATCACTGGAGTCAGAGAGCCAATGAATGGCAGAGCTGAGGTGACATTCCTGTCTGCCGACCCCCAGCTCCAGTGTTCTCTCTGTCTGTGTCCATCACCCTAGGACCTCTCACTGGCTTTCTCTGTTGCCCTGGGTCCTTGGGCAGTGTTCCTTTCTGTGGTGCATTTGAGTCTACTGTTTCAGAGCAGGCCGTGTGCAGACCGTGGTGACAGATGGCTGCCTGGGGCCCCCGCTGGCAGCATCTCCAGTCCAGCAGGATCCCCCTTGCTTTGCACACCCAAAGATGACAGGATCCAACAGTCATACTTAGCAGTAATCATACCCACTTTCTGTGGACTCCTGCCTGCTTTCTGGCGGCTTCTGACCCTGTAGACTCCTTACACTTCTCGCAACCTAGTCAGAGATCTGAGCAGGAGGAAAGTGGTTCAGGATCTGCCCCAAGTGCGTGCACAAGCCAGGAAACAAGAAGGGAGTAACCTCGCTTCAAACAGGAGGCAGATGATATCCGTGATGAAGAGGCACAGTCAGAATTGCCCAAGGGCAGGAAAAAGTGCAGAGAGAGCCAGAGCTGAACTGGTAATAGAGACTCAGAGCCTGGATAGAGCTAATGAGGAAACCAAATACCAAGTGAGGTAATCCCAAGTTCATTCCTCTCATTCTTGTAAACAAAGTGGCCAATGCAGATGAGAGAGCAGCTCGCTTGTCCCAGTCACTCCTTGGCTACCCTCTGATGTCCTGGGGGCAGCGGGCATGTCAATTCAGGTGCCCTTGGTACTCAGAGGACCTGCCGGCAGAGGACTGGAGCCTTGTGCAGGGATGCGGGGATTCCTGGAAGGAAGCAGAAGGAATCCTTTACAGGAGGCCTGTACCACAAAGCCCAGTGCCAGTAACTTCCTATCTTTTCTACGGGACTGTTTTTAAAGACAGCTTTTCTTAATCTTTTCTTACTCCAAAACATCTCTAAGTGCTGTTTTACTATGTTTTTCCTAGCAGAGATGGTATGTCAACAGGGTAGAACTAAGGAAGCGGGGATGGGAAGTAGCCTCCCTCCCTCCCTTGCACAGTTATCAAGTGCCCTCTGAGCCTGATGCTGCAGGCTGTGCACGAGGTTTGGTGGAGGGCAGGGAGCTTGGGCAGTGAGATACAAGTCCACGGGGGAGACAGGATGGCCAAGAGCCCCCGGTGTGACAGGTGGTGAAAGAGGTGCTCTGCAAACACAGAGAAGGGGGAGCTGCTTCAGGAAAAGCTTCACAGAGACGTGACTTTACAAAGATTAGAAGGGTAAATAAATTCAAATATTTTAAAGAAAAAATAGGACATACTTAATTTTACAGTGAAGTAGAGAAAAGGGAAAAGGCAATTAAAAAGAGATAAAAATGAGAGAGTCTAAAGAAGAAAAGGAGAAAAAGATCATCATAGCCACAAGGCTTTAGTGCACCCCAGCATCCTCAAGCAGTGGTTGGAAAACGCTGTGAGATGTCCAGAGGGCTGGGAAGGACAGTCCAGTCTCCCGTAGTCACCTGTACAGGTGACCCAGCTCTGTCTCAGCCCGACCACCTGCAGGCTCCTAGAGGCTGGGACCAGTTACTTAGTTTCTCCTTTGCTCAACAGAACAGTGCTGCCCCATAGTAATAGCTCATTTATGTTTGTTTACCAAATGAACCACAATCCTTGATCTATAAGCAAGATCCCAGAGGCCTCTGTGAGCCAGAAAGAGACGTGGCCAAAGGAGAGTGTGGGGTGGGGGACGGGAAGGACAACTTACTAGCACTTCCCGATTCTTTTTTCGTCAGTTATTTTGAACACTGTGAGTGCTGTGGACAGTTGTTTATTCGGGATTGTTTTTAAGGCATTTCAGGTGATCTGTGCTCTTGTGAGGTAGGCCTTTCAGTGTTCATTTTCATTTATTAAATCTAAGGACCAATGAGAAGGAATTGTATTTTTTTTATTTTTTATTATTTTATTTTATTAAATATATTTTATTGATTATGCTATTACAGTTATCCCATTTTCCCCCCTTTATTCCCCTCCACCCTGCACACCCTCTCCCACGCACACTCCCCCTCTTTAGTTCGTGTCCATGGGTCATATATATAAATTCTTTGGCTTCTACATTTCCTATACTATTGTTAACCTCCCCCTGTCTATCTTCTACCTGCCATTTATGCTTCTTATTCCCTGTACCTTTTCCCCCCTCTCCCCACCACTCCCATGATGATAACCCTCTGTGTGAGAGAAGGAATTTTAAATCCCAAACCGAGAGGCCTGGAGCCTGGGAATCTCACGGTCTGAGTGCGCCAGCCCTCCGGCAGAGTGGCAGAGCACGAGCATGTCCCAGTGTCCAGTGGCAGGACCGGGTTTGTGAAGAGGAAAGCGCACTGTGGCCCTGAGGAGCCAGTGCACCTGGGGTGGGAGCTCAGCCCAGTGTTTGGGGCCAGGGTGTGCTGCTCACTGCGGCGCCCACTCAGGAGCTCAGTCAGGGTCTCCGGGTGACTGCTGGCCTAGGCAACCCTCCAGGCCTGTTTCTCTGAGTAGGTGGGAATTGTGGCCCTTCTGTGCAATATTGTGAAGAAAAATCATCCTTTATGTTCAGGAAACAGTGACTGTTCATAAGATAACAGCTTTTCCGGCCCCTCAGGTGAAGGTTGGGCCTCCATTAGGAATTTTTACGCGAACCCACGGGACCTGCTCCTTCTCAGGACTCTTACCATTGCTCAGGGTGGACCCCTCGGGCCCTGGGGTCTGACGCTGCCCGTTTCTGCTTTTCAGGGGAGAGTTCGGTTTGCGAGAGTACTCCGAAGTTAAGACTGTGACAGTGAAGATCCCCCAGAAGAATTCCTAAGAAGGCCACGAAGGAAGGTGAAGGCCTGCCTGCACGACCCCCCCTCTCTGCTTTCCCTGTGGGGCCCAGCTCTCAGGAACCCAAAGTTGATACTCAGTCTTTATTTAAAGATGTAAAAGATGACACGTAGGCCAGGCTGGTCACTGCGTAGCTAAAACAAACCCGCGGGCACTGTTTCTTGGCACTCCGTAAGGGATCACCTTATTGACACCAAACACTGGGATGAAGGTAAGGGGTAAGGCACACCCAGGACTCTTTCCGAAGGGGCGCTGAGTAAGAGAGCTATACTCTTTGATGCCTTTCGTCACAGAAAACTTTCCTCTAAGGAAAGGTAGCCTTTCCATTGTCTTCATTTTCCCCGTCCAGGCCTTCCCTTCTCATCCCCTGCTCCCCCAAGGAGACCTCAGCTGAGCTCATTTGGGGCAGATGTTTGGGCCGGGAACAATTTTCCAAGGTTTTGCAGCCAAATTACCATTTCATGTTATCCATTTCTTCAAAGCAAAACATGAAATGGTTTTAGTTAGATCCAAGCCAGACTGAAAATGCCAGAAGCTGGTACACTGCAGATATACTAGGAAGTAACTAAGAACTTGGGATATTCCAGACCCAATCTGGTTTTCTTGCATCCCTAAGTAATACGAGTGAAAGACCAGGAAGATGGAGCTGCGGAGATCATGTGTAGGTCACAGCTCCTGAGCTTGCTGCATGTTTTGGAGGTGTGCGCATGCGGGCGCGCACAGGCATTTAATTCCTTCCTGCTGGTTCTAGAATAAGTCAGTGAGTGGGTTGTTTTTAAAGATTAATAAGATCTTTTCCAAAGTTTATCTTTAAAATCAACCAAAAAACAATCCGAGTAAGCTTGAGAATTTGGAAAAAGATAATGCTGTATGCCTTGAAGAAATAATTTTGTTTCTAATACTGTTTGACAGTTTTTAACTAAATGACTTATCTCTGCAGTTAGATCTACAGCTTCATCTGCCCCCCCCCCCCCCCCCCCCCCACTGCACCAACAGCTGCTACTCCCAGTGCTGTGGGTGTTTCTTTGGCCTACCATACCTTAAAATGCCCTAATTCCACTGGCAGTCACCTTGGAAAATCTGGCCAAGCCCGGAGGTTTTCATTTCCATTTGCATAGTTCCAGTGTGCCACAATTGCCACGCCATGCCAGGACTGCTCCGCCACACGCAGTGGCTCCTCGGCACTCCCGCCTTGCCTCTGCCCTCCCGAGGGGAGGTGAGAAGCAGGCCGGCTCCCTCTCCTCCCAGCCATGCACCCCTCTTCTCGCCAGTGAACCCACCAGTGTGATGCAAGCAGTGTCAGCTGTCTTTCCCCCCTCCCTCTCTCTATCCAGTTGCCGAATCCACCCCAGTCTCTAACCAAAATGAAGGTCATTTATTTAAAAGTGCCAAATCTAACTTAGAGTATATGGAATACGGGCAACACGTATATAGCCTTCTGTATTTAACTGTTTTCTGTCTTCTAACCATACCGGTTGTCTGTTTCTAACCTTTGTCTCTTCACAACATTTTGAAGGAATCACCACTTGCTGTTATTTGCAGACGACAGTGCGTTCAGTGGCCCCATGCCTTGAGAGATGCCGCATTTCTGAATTTTTCCATGTGAATGTCATGCTCTCCCCTTATAGCGTGTGTCCAAGTGAACATATCCATTAACCAGCTAGTTACCTTCGACCTGCAATATAGAATGTGAAAATGAAGATTTATTTCTTTTAATTTACTTAAAAAGAAACCTCTGTGCTAGCAATAAAGCATTTATATTGTGTACTCCTTGGGACTCTTGGGCTGTGTTTCTAAGTCTTTGCGTCACCAAGCACATCTGAGCCCCTCTCTCAGTGCTGGGCTTTTCAGCTGTGGTGCCCTCTCCAGGGAGTGGGCACCAGCCGGGAGGGTGTTCTTACAGAGCACAGTACGGTGGGCAAGACCCCTATTTTCTGACACTATTTAAAAACTATGTGCATACAGTTTTATAACCACCAATGAAACACATGAAATGCCCATTTTCACTCAAAGTCACCTTCATGAAAGCTGAACTGCAGAGGAGTTTGAGGGGCCCTGTTCTCACGAACAGCAGCTATGCGATGAGAGCATGCATCGCTGACGGCATTTAGCGGTAGCTTCATTTTCATTTACCGGAACGAATGAAGTCAAGGCCGACAGCCTGCTGCAGCGCTCCTGCTGTAGTATTTAGCTGTGAAAAGGAAGCTACGGGGTGACCGCACGACCACCTAGAGCCTGTTTGCTCTCACAGCGTTCTCAGAGTTGAGCTTTTGGGGAGTGGTGTCCACCCTTCAGATCTGCACATCCCCTCCTTCCAACCCTTGGAATCTCCACCCAGGTCCTGTCCAGTGAGACAAAAACAGAAACTGATGACTTGGCCACAGAGGAAAGTGGACTCGGAGAGACGTGTTCCTGTGCACTGGGACTCAGTGCTCCGACTGCCATGTCGTGTCCCTCAGAGGAGCAGGTGGTGTGCGTGTGGAGGTGGTCCCCGGGCTGCTGGGATCGACTCGCTCTGTGAGAGGTGGACTTCCTGCAGATCTCCCTCATGTGCAGGAATAAAGTGAGAAGATGGACGTACACTAATCATTTAAAAGTCTCTGGATAGGTGTGGCTTTGCGGAGTTTATTTGTAGCAGGAGTTCGAATAAGGTAGAGATACTTTGTTCCTCAAAGCACAAAGCTCCTCAGACTTGGACCCTTTATGATTCTGATATGAAGGAAAATGAAGTCAGCGTTACAAACGTCATTAATGAAACACAGAGACACTCATTGGTCAGTTGTCATCAGCACTACATATTTAACCCCTGAGACTTCCATTGTACCTTTTTCTCCAAAACACCCTCAGTGCACTCATATTGATGATTTTATTCTTTTTCATGACACTTTAGCTAATAAAGGAAAAGAATATTATAATGTAGGGAAAAAAGAACAGAAAGAAAGAGAATCTACTGGTCTATGTAGTAAAACAGGAAGCACCCAAGAAAAGAGGACAAGGAGAAATTAGTAGAAGAGGAGGGTTTTGAACTGGAAGGAATGTAATTTCAATAGGCCAGGGAGCAAGAAGAAGGTGCTTCAGGTAAAAAGGAGTAAGCTGCAAAGCTACAGAGGTGAGGCCAAGGCATCCTTATGTGATCGTGAGGAGACAGACTGGCCGACACAGGCATCCTGAGCCGGCAGTCGGTCAGCTTGCAGAGGACTGTGGGAATCAGCTGCTGTTCCATGTCTGTGTTGTAGAAAACAGGGCACTCCAGTGACTTCTGAGCCGGAGAGTGATGAAGCAGTGGCCAGAGCAGCCTGGTGTGGAGCAGAGCAGATGGAAAGAGAAACAGACTGATTATCAGTTTGATGTAATGCTTGCTTGGGTTGTGGGGATGGAGGGGAAGGAAACAAACCAGGGGAGATATCACCGGAACTTGATGAATGAGTATGAAAGGATGAAAACTAAATGAGTGAGCATTCAAGTCCAGCTACTGAGTAAAGAGATGACAGTGCCACTGCCACCGAAGTCAAAATGTGGGACAAAGTTTTGGGGAAAGATTCTTGCCTTCAGGCTTTGGACATGTACATTTGAGGGCGATTAGAAATACCCAGAGAGAGATCTCCAGCAGGCATATGGAGATAGGGGATCGGAAGCAGCTCAGTTGACTGGGCTATGGCATGAGCAGGAAAGGGACAGCTCGATGTACAAACAACACAAGAATAAAGCCAAAACCAGGGCCAAGGAGAAGGAGCTGAGCAAAAGAAACGGAGGCCGTAGTGAGAGAAATAGGAGGAAGTCACATCAGCTGTGCCCCACAGAAAGACAGGGGAGAGCTCAGGAGGGCAGGCAGCACAGAGGTGGAGGGAATGAGGATGGTCTGGGAAGACCTCGCTTCGGGAGATTCTGAGTTCAGTTCTGAAGTAGAGGCTGCTGCTGTCTGTTGGCTGAGGGAGGTGCCAGCAGCCACTGCCATGAGTGTGCTTTAGCCGTGAGCCAGGAGGCCTTTCACAGGGCTGCCCAGTCTCAGCAACAGCCACCCCAGAGCCATAGTGCAGATGCCTCCGCAGCACACCAGTACTCGCCTCAGAGCCCCATGGAAAGCAAGGACACGAACCCACAGTGAATACGTGCCACGGTACATCAGGAGAAACCAGACCTGGAGTAGCCAGCTGAGGTCAGGGAGGAGGCAGCTGGCGTCAGAATAAGTGTCAAAGAGCGAGTAGAATTCAGAAAGGTGTAAAGAGGAGAGAGAGACTGCTGGGGAAAAAGTCTACGCAGAATTTGCCCGTGCCGTGTGGGCTGCCTTCTTGGCTGGGGAAGGGGTACAACTACAATCAGGACAGAAGTGCTCATTGCCGTAATATGTATTTATATAGTCATTTATTGGCTTTCTAGGGTTTCTTTCTTTTGGTTGACTGATATCCCAGAAATATTTAAAGCCAGTCACAGGAATGCTTAAAATATAACAGGAACAATACAAACAATGAAATTATATGAAAAGTGGGGATTTAAGAAAAAGAACAGAAAGGTTGGAAACCAGTGCAGCCCGAAGGAAGCTGAAACACACATTCCACAAAGGTCCACCACTCTTCATCTGAAGCAGGAAGAGCAGAGCAGTGATCCTAAGAAACCATTCTCCCTCCTGCCTTCGCTTCGTCTCCCCTTCCCTCCCTCCACAAATGTTCGCTCTGCCAGGTGCTGGCACAGGTGCTGGGAGCCAGGTGCAGCTCCCGTCCTTGTAAAGCTCGGAGCCTAATATGATCACTCACAGCCAAGAGTTAGGGGCTTGCTTTGCTGTCTCTGTAAACTCCTCACCAGGCACCGGCATGCAGTTTCCGGAAGGATAATACAGAACCTTTCCCACGTCCTCTCAGTTGGTAACCCAGAAGAAATGACTTCACCCACGGAAGTAGCTGACCAGCAATGTGGCACAGTGAAAGCACAGTGCATCAGGGGGTCAGAAAAGTGATCAGGAGTCCCCACTTGGAGTCCCTCCCCGGCCACTTACAAGCCATGTGTCTTTGGGTTAGTCGCTTCACCTCCGTGGGCCTCTGCTTCCTCCGTAGGATCACGATGGTCGTTCCTGCCCTGCCTACCTCACAAAGTGGTGTGAGGGTTAATCCACGTTGTGGCTGACAGCTTTCTTCAGCTGGTCTGAGGCGGCATGCTGAGCACACTCGGCTTTAGACAACTATGAAAAGTAAAAACAAAATTATTCTGTTGCTTTGCTGGGCAGTCTGTAGGACATGAGAATTCACCGTTTCTCCCTCAGCTTTGAGGTCATCAGGTAGACCCTGACTCTCCAGCAGTGGAGGTTTCCTATGGGTTCCCAGGGAGGTGGACCCCAGCGGAATTCCTCAAGCCAGCTAGGGGTAAGGGAGATGAATGCAGCTCCCATGCTTCCCCAAGTTTGGTCCTGTTTATTCAACACATGGTTCAGACACTCTGTGGGGTGGTTACAAGACCCGAAGGCTCTGTCCGGGCTGTCGGCCACACTGAGTATCTTACACAGCAAGTGCTCCTCCGTGGAGACCGGATGGAGTGAGAGCATGGGAAATCCACTCGGGAACAGCCCGAAGCCCTCTTCCTAAGCATGTACATTGTCTGATTCTCACTTGGTCATTGGCCAGGTTAAAAGGAAGATCAGCTTGCCATGTAGCCTTTGATGTGAAACTGCTCGGATAATGTTTCCGTTGGCCATTTATCTCTGTAGCGAAGGGGAACCTGAAACCAGCGTGGCCTGGGCCCCATTCCTGCGGAAGCATGAGCGCCTCGTAATGGTTTCAAGGTCCTCGGGCTCTGCTTTTGTTGTTTGTTTCTCAAGAGCTGGTCCCTGTCCTTTTTCTCTTTCATATGGAATAGATGTTATTTATCAAGTAGGCTTGAGTTGCCTCATTTAATTTAACACAGTGTCTGCAGTCCGTTTGTGGTGATGGGCAGCTGGCTTCATGTTTTATATTCTGCACAGGATAAAAAGTTCACCAGCCTAAGCAGGTCTGAGCTGCCAAGAATAGAATCCCTCCAACCTCTACCCCATCTGGAGCCAAACACAGTGGTTTCAGGACACTGGCAAGACCTCTGTCTTTGAGGCTCCATGCAGCCATGTCCACTTTATGGAAGGATACTATAGAACTTCTCCATCTCTCTTGTTTAGTGACCCAGAGTAGGAACCTTCAAGCCTTCCATGGGGGTAGCCGAGTAGCAATGAACAAGAACCCCTGGTCTTTCCCCAGCCAGAGCTTGGCAAACCCACGGGCAGGGTCTGCTTGTTAAACAGCTGAGACCCCAGTCTCCATTTCCCAAGTTAGGTTCATTCATAAACAACACAGGATTCGTGTAAAATTGAATACATTCCAGATGTCACTTGTTAATACAATTAGCTCATGCTCCCTAGTGGCCCTGAGGGAGGTGTAATGGTCACAAACAGTCTCAGAGCCTGCAGCAATGTCCCCTCCCAGCCTTAATTGTGTGTGCTGAAAAGTGCTTTGGCTTGCCAAGGGGAGGTGGGGGCAGGAGCTTGTCAGGCAAAGGCCGGGGACTCTGTGTGTGTGTGTGTGTGTGTGTGTGTGTGTGTGTGTGTAGGGTTGTCCATCTATCACATGTCTTTTAAGTTCAGATCTAACACACTAATTCCAGAAAGGGAAACCTGTTAGTAACATAAAGACCTTCCCCAATGGACAAAGGAGCAGAATTTGAAAGTATTTCTCTATTTACTAGCTGTGTGCCCTTGGAAAATTAGCCATTCCAACCCTCAGTTTTCCTCAGCTGTAAAATGGGACAATAAAATGATCTCCCTTACACAGTTGTCAGGAGAGTAGAACAAGAAACTGTGTGTAAAGTGCTTAATTGTTCCCATTGTAAGAGCTCAATACAATGGTAGCAATTAATAAAAATGAATAAATAAATCACTATTCCCCAGAGCTGTAGTCACGAACAGGTTGTTAATCTCACATTCCATTGGGGTTGGGCTAGCACCTGTATGGCTTTGGGCTCCCATGCAGAAAGAAGCCAGGCAGGAGGGCCTGTTCATTAAGGTGGCCTTACACCTGCAACAACGTGGATGAACCCGGAGAGTACTACCCTGAGTGAAATAAGTCAGACAAAGACCAATACCAGAGGATCTCACTTACATGTGGAATCTTTAAAAGCAATATAAGTGAACAAACAAAACAGAAACAGACTCATAGCTAGAGAGAACGGACTGATGGTTGCCAGCGGCGAGGGAAGTTAGGGGCTGGGTGAAAAGGGTAAAAGCACTAAGTACAAATCGGCAGTTACAAAATAGTCATGGGGATGTAAAGTACAGCACAGGGAATACAGTCAATAACACTGGAGTAACTATGTGTGGTGTCAGAGGGGCACTAGACTTACCAGGGTGACCACTCCTTAAGATATATAAATGTCTAATCACCATATTATACACCCAAAACAAATATAATATTCTATGTCAACTGTAATTGGAAAGTAAATTGATAATAATAAAAGGTGGTCTTAGACGGCGGGACTGGAACTAGGAACTCCTGTGAATGCTGGGAGACTGGAAAGACAATGGTCATGTACAATCACAGGTCTGTGCCCCATCAGTTCTGCTGTCACTGAGTGTTAGAGATCTCTTAACACAGGAGGTATTGTCCTGGCTCTCATATGAATAAAGAACGAGTAATAAGCCCTGGCTGGTGTGGCTCAGTGGATTGAGCGCCGGCCTGCAAACCAAATGGTCACTGGTTCGATTCCCAGTCAGGGCACATGCCTGGGTTGTGGGCCAGGTCTCCAGTAGGGGCAAGTGACAGGCGACCACACATTGATGTTTCTCTCCCTCTCTTCCTCCCTCCCCCTCTCTCTAAAAATAAATAAATAAAATCTTAAAAAAAAAAAAGAACGAGTAATAAGGGGCAAATTGGTGAGGGAGAGAAATGCTAGCTTAAGAGAGGGTTTTGCCACTTTACCAAATAGATGTTAGCTGTGTTCAGGTTATTATTTTATCGTGTTATTGTTGTTACCTAGCTCAAGGAACATGGTAGCCTTTTTGCCTAGTGGGGGAGTCACTTCTCTGGTTTGAATATTTAAACTGAAGCCCAGAAGAGATTCTCAGAAAGGGGACCTTAACACCTCTGGAGAAATCACATTCTAGAAAGGCATCTCCTCCCCCAGAGCTACGAAGTGTGGCCACCTGCAGGCTCTCGGCCCTTTCGGAGGGGCAGGGCTGCTCCAGCCTGGATGTTGAGAATAGGAACACTCTTCCAGGCAGGGGTCGGGTAAAATCAGCCAAACCTGAGGGACCACAGACAGCAAAGCTTCAAAATGCCCAGAACACATGTGTCTGTCTCCTCTGTCCTGTTTCATTCCCACAAGAAACTCTTATTCCTGCAACCCAGTTGCAAGGCTTGCCCACAAGAAGAATCAATAACCTTTAAAAACCTGGGGAAAATAAAACCACTGTGTGAACTCAGTCCCGAGGGCTTGGCTTGGCGCATGGTGACCTAGGATTCTGATTTGGCTTTTTTTTTCCCTTTTGCTTCTCAAAGATAACAAATAATTGAATGCACAAAGCCACATACATATTGGAAACACTTGTCTTTTTCTTTCCACTCACTCTCAGTGATATCAAGGGCTTTGTAATAAATAGGCCTGTCAGGAATTCTTTTCAGGAAACTAAATGACAGTTTTAGTCTTGTCTATTCAACACATTGTTCAGAAATGTTTTGGTAACCTTTAAATCCCTACTCTAGGAGACTGGTTCCCATAGCCCCCAATTAAATTCTTTCCTATTTTGAAGGTCATTAAGACTGCGGCAGAGGTGCTTGCACGTGGGTTGGAATCACACATCCCTGTCAGCTGAGGAGGCAGGAAGGCCCGGGCTTGTGAGGGGAACGTTCCACAGGCCACCGAATGCAAATGCCCTGAGCCAGGACCTACCAACCCCAAAAGGAAAGCCTGGGGGTGTTGGGCACACATCTCCTGTGCTGGGTCTTCGTCAATTCCAAAAGGCTTTTTTCCACCTTTAACTCGCATTTGGTTTTGGTTTCTTGTAGTAAATCCCAAGCTCTTCTCCTTTCTTGGGACCAAGGCTGACGTTCGCACTGAATGGGTCCCTTCCCCATCCGCCCAACCCTGAAACGGCTAACACCCCGCTGTGAGGGCTCAGAGCTGCAAAAAGATCTGTGTCACCAGGACATCTGTGTCACTCTTTTCCAAAGGACAATGAAATCTTCCAGTGCCTACCACTGAAAATATAGATTGAAACAGAAAAGAGTTAGGGATTATATAACTGATTTTTTAGAGCTAAAGGGCACCTTTAAAATTATTTTGTCCAATGCTCTCATTTTACAGAAGTAGAAAATAAGCCAAAAAGAGAAATGGCTTCCACACGTTAGTCCAAATCTTTTCCTCCTCTGCCTCCTGGGGTAGAATTTGGGGGACATTTCTGTCCTGAATCCCCCATATTACTTAACAGGAGTGAAATGCAGTCATTAATTGCAAATGTTTCCAGAAGGGTGGAAGCAGTGTCTTTTAACAGAGCCAATTAGCCCATTAGTACCCACTAAACACATCATCACCCAGTGTACCAGATTAGCTTGAAAAAAGCAGGGTTTGAAGGGCAAGCAATCTGAGACAAGGGAAGTCTTTCTTGTAGAACTCTGGGAACCGCGGTGGGGACAAGAAGGGAATACCATGGTGTGGAGATTTGGGCCCTGGAAACCCAGATTTTATTAGCTGCTCTGTTTCTAAGCCAGAGTAGGACTTGAACCCCCCAGAGGTCAGTTTTCTTATCTGTAAAACAGTGTTCCTTATAGGGAGGGCAGTGTTGTCCTCAAGGGCAGGCAGAGGGCCTTGAACCTGGCATCAGAGTCACTTTAGAGAATTGATTAAAAACACTGCCGCATCTCCTCTCTGGATATTTTGATTGAACTGGACTGGGACACTATGTGATTCATCTTATTTTAAATATGAATTATATTAGTTATTTTTGAATAGTCAATTATATGCTTTAGGCTCAAAACTCAAAAACCCAAAGAAAAAAGAGTATTTGTGCATTGGAAGGAAACCTTCCAATGCCTTGTCCTCGACTCCCAGCTCACTTTCCAGAGCAGACCCGGTATCAGTTTTGTGGTCTCTTTCCAAAGGGATCATCGACATTTTTCGCATGCAGCCCGAGGGATTGTGGCACATCTGATCTCAAGACAGGTGTCTGCTCTAGGGTTTTCTTATCCTGAAGATGAGGGAATGGAAGCTCAGAGACATTAAAACTATGCCTCAGAGAGTATTCGGGTGACGACAGCAGCTCCGACATAACAGTGCCCTTAGCTCTCTGCTTGGCATGCCAGGGCCCCCAGCCTGTGTTTGCTATTGTCGTCTTGCTGAAGGCCACTGCTCTCCAGGACTGGCTGGCTGTGGTGTATCCACCCCCAGAGCCTCTCTCCTCTCCTATAGAGGGGACAGACAGCTGGCTTCTCCCCTTGGCAAGACACCGTGTCAGGAAGGGCTTCTGTACTCAGAGTGGCCCGCCTGGCAGAGAGGTCAGGAGAGCTGGATAAATGACTGTGTGAGCTCAGAGCTGGGACTTGGAAGGAAGTTGGCAAAATAAAACATGCCTCTCTGACCCCTGGAAAGGTGTGCACTTCCCCATGCATATTGCATCTTCCCCTCCTCTTCCTGTCCTTTGTGGCATCAGAAATTTAAACTCAGGGATTGTTCCCAAAAGCTGACCAATTTCATATCAACAAAACCTTCCCAGAAAAGGAGCTGGAAATGAGAGAGAGTGAAGAGGTTCCTGGTACCTGAGTCAGTAATGGTCTTAAAGATCGCCTAGCAACGGTGGAAGCAACCTTCTTTTCCACACATGCCTGCCCTTAGCTAATAAATAACAGGGAAGCTCCACCACGGGCCGGGCTTTGGACAAATTATCTTTTCAACACTTGGATCAGTTTACTTCATAGCTTGGTTGTTTCCTGTTTCTCAACATCCAATTGGCTGGCCTCGGAGCTGGCCCTGAGTCTGGGCTTTGTGTGTGATCCTACGAAGCATTCCTTTGCGTTACTTAAAATCCATGTTCCTCCCTTTAGAGCCCCTGTGGGGGTGGCCCTATGTGGCAAGAGGGGGCCTACCAGCAGTCCAGGCACCTGGGTTCTGGTCCCAGCTGTGTGCTGACTGCAGGCGCTCAGGGCCGACTTCCTCTCCACATGCTGGTGCCTCATTCATGCAGTGTCTTCACATTACCTTGTTCCTGCCTGAGTGAGATGCGTGAGGAATCTCATTTCCTTGATGGCGATGAGATTTGAGAGGCAGTGCAGAACCGGAGCCCAAACTTCTTCCAGCCTCGAGGAGAGCGTCGGTCCAGGTGATGGGACCCAGCCTCAGTCCCTGCCCTACCACGCACCTGCATTACTCCTTCCCACTCCCCGGGCACCTCCTCCTGCAGCCCCGGCTCACTCACTTCACAGTGTCCCTCTCCCTGTTCACTGGTGCCAACTCCCCCTCCCCAAACCCAGCCCCAAGCCCCCCTCATGCTTTCAGCAGGATGATTTCTCCATGTTCAATGTCAGCGCCAGGTTCTCAGATACCTAGAGTGAGACATGTCAGTCCTCTGGAACTCACAGTCTAACGGAGGGGACAGGGAAATAAATAAACCACTCAAACTTCGTAAGTGCTGTACTTAGACAAGCTGAGGAAGGAAGTGATCAATTTGGATAGGGGAGCAGGTTCTGGGGCTAGTTTGGGAAGAAATTTTAAAGAGAAGGTGTCATTTGTGTGTTTTAAATACATTCCACTGCTGGGATTATAGCCTAAGAGCCCTGAAACACCAATCCAGAAGAACCTATGCACCCCAATGTTCATAGCAGCACAATTTACAATAGCCAAGTGCTGGAAGCAACCTAAGTGCTCATCAGTCAATGAGTGGATCAAAAAACTGTGGTACATTTACACAATGGAATACTATGCAGCAGAGAGAAAGAAGGAGATTCTACCCTTTGCAATAGCATGGATGGAATTAGAGAGCATTATTGCTAAGTGAAATAAGCCAGGCGGTGAGGGAGAAATACCACATGATCTCACCTTTAACTGGAACATAATCAACAAAAGAAATCAGCAAACAAAATACAACCAGAGACATTGAAATTAAGAACAATCTAACAATGGCCAGAGGGGAAGGGGGAGGGAATAGTGGGGGGAAGGGTTTCCAGGAAACACTATAAAGGACACA
>VMDR010011916.1:0-27549 GCA_007922815.1 Macrotus californicus
GTATGTGTAGTATAATTATGGAAATGTAGATAGATGCATAGGAAAAAAGAATTAAAGAAATACACTAAAATATTAACAATGACAAGTTTAAATGATGGGAGTATAGGTGAGCTTTTACCTTACCTCAACTTTCCTATGTTATTCAAATTTTCTTGAATAAGAATGTGTTATATGGATAGTAAGGGGGAAACTTTTTAAAAAGTATTTGAATTGAGAGTCAACAGAACTGGTTTCTAACCCAACTTATGGCACTAAAAGTATTATTGAGCTTTGGATAATTCATACCCTTTCTCTGAGACTAATTTTTGAATCTGAAAGTGCAGTGGTTTTGCAATGTGTCAAGTTGATGAGACTGAACTGGTTCCTAAAATCCCTTTCCCTGTAAGTTCTCAGCTCTGGCAGGTCCCTGAATTGGGGAGAGTAGCAGTAAAGCATCAGCCATAATGTGCTTATGCTCGGCAGGTGGGTGCAAGCTACCAGCCAGCTCAAATGCATTGTCACTTACCTGCTGACTCATCTCATTGGCATGGGACAACCATCAGTCCTGAAGCTTCTTTGTCTTCCCTTCGGTCTTCATTCAACTCCTCTGCATGCTGAACTAGATATGTGTTTACCTCTGTGATGAAGGACCCCAACTTCTTCACCAGGACATCTACACCATGAAGATCAAAGGCAACAAAGAATAGACACAGGTTTTATATGGTCCTCGTGGGCTCTAACTCATGCTTCTGTGCTTTACATTTGTCTTTCCTGCCCCACCCCCTGTAAAATTCAAATCCCAGGATCCAACGCAAAGACAACAGCCACAGAGAGACTTTTTAATCACCTCTCACAATCGTGTCAGGTCAAATTTCTTTAGTAAATAAATGAATACCTAGTGGCCAGGCTTCTCTAATTGAACCATGACTGACATACAAAGTAAGAGGCGGGTGGGATGTGTTTGTTTAAGTTCAAGTTTCCTTTCAGCACTGGAGGATTCTAAAGTAATCTCAAAGTCTCCTCCCGCCCATACTCCTGCCCATACTGGATTGAAAATCCAGAGAGTCATCTTCTTTACACAAAGTTAACAGCACAAAGTTAGACAGTTTAGGGTGAGGTGCCCAACATACATGGAGATCTCTTTGCTTATCAAAATCTCATGAAAAAGATGGCAATATAATTTAAGAGTTATAAACCCACAAGAATAGAGAGAAGAGCCAACAGTAGCTGAAGACTCTTAATAAATCGCTGGAGGACATAAAGCAGGTGGAATAATGGTGACTAATGCAGGGAAACAAAGGAGGTGTCAGCCTACAATATAAATGGAGGGATGTGGAAGACCTGAAAAACTCCAGACTCTGCGCTGACAGGTGACCCAGGCACAGGTGCGAGAAGCGGTGCTGAGAACGCCAGGAGCAACTGAAGTCCTGCCTGTTGAGTATGTGATCCCTGTACCCCCAACTCTTCCCTTCCAGTGTGATCAGAACAGCCACAGCCTGGCACTGCTCTCTGGCCAAAATTAAGTTGTTCTTAATTTTTTTTAAATTGTTCTCAGCTTTAAATGCTACCTGAGGAGAAATTAGGGTACCCACTAAGCAGTATCACCAGGGTGGAATCTTCCATTTAATTTTATGTGGAGCTCCCCCAGCATACCGGCCAGCTCCCCACCCGTACCATTGAAAAGCCTGACAGTGAACAACCCCAGTTCTACACATAGAACCCCCCATTCAGTCTCTCTTGCTTTGGTATTAAATGTAGACAAGGATTTGCAGATGTAATTGAAAAAAATCAAGCAGAGAAAATTACCCCCTCCCAAGAAACCCTAAAGATAATCCAGGGCACAGAAGAGAACTAAAACCACCAACAGAACAAAGTCTGTAAAACCAAAAACTATTTTTGTGAATACAAGAGCCATGAGGGAATAAGGAAGAGCTCTTTGAATTAAAAAATCTAGCTGTACAATTGCTGAGATTTTAAAAGTACAATACAGTGGATGCCTGAAACAGCAAATAGTACCAAACCCTCTATATACTATATTTTTCCTATATGTACACACCTATGATAAAGTTTCATTTATAAGTTAGGCACAGGAAGAGATTAACAGTTCTTACTAATAATGTAGAATGATTATAACAATATGCTTTAATAAAAGTGATGTGACTTTGGTCTTTCTCTCTCTCTCTGAAAGTATTTTCTTGTACTGTACTCACCATTCTTTCTGTTATGAGAGGTGATAAAATGCCATGAGGAGATGAAGTGAGATGAAGGAGACAGGGTTATATTAAGTAAAATCAGCATTGCCTGAACACAAGCAAGTGGTTCTTCAACAGTCCATCTGGTGACCAAGATGGCTACTAAGTGACTCCCTGGTGGAGAGTGAAAAGGAATGAGCCACGTTCCGGGGGGGCTGGAACAAGACTCATGAGATTTCATCACACTACCCAAAATGGCACGCTATTTAAAACTTATGAATTGTTTGTTTCTGGAATTTTCCCTTTAACATTTTCAGACCACTAGTAACTGAAACTGCAGAAAGTGAAACATACCCCTACCCCAAACACCAGGGACGTGACTCATCCCTCTGTCCAGAGTCTCCACCCTGTAGACACTCTGCTCGTGTGTAGCTGTCTATTATCAAATCCACTCTTGCTATATTGCAGTGCTTCAGTTCAAGTAAGGTCTATTTTACTTAGTAATGCCACATTCACATGGCGTTTATTATAGTCATTGTAATCGTTCTATTTTATTAGTAGTGTTATTAATCTCTCACTGTACCTAATTTACAAGTTAAACCTTATCATAGGTATGTACATACAGGAAAAAACACAGTGTATATAGGGCTGGTACTATCTGCAGTTTCAGGCATCCACTAGGGATCTTGGAAAGGAGGAACTGCTGCATCTATTTGAACTCGATGTTAGGCGTACTCTCCATATAATGGCAAAGTAGCAATGACATTAGACCCACAGACAACAAACCCAAGTGTGGCACTTTTCTGGTCAGTGGACAATATTTATAAGATCATGATAATGTAAATAATGCTTCTTGATTTTATGTTTATAGAATCAACAACTAGAGAAGCCTTGGGAAAAACCACGATGGTTCCAGAATATAATGCAGCTGTTACCATCCTCAATGTGGAAGGACATTGGGGAGCAGTGGAAGGAAGGTGAAAGCAGAGGTGTCCTCATCTTATAAAGTGAAGAGTCAAGATGCAGTGACTGAAATTTAAAAAAATGAAGGGAAATATAGAGTTTATAGAGGCAGAAGTCAGCGGAGGAAGAAAAAATGATCATTTTGCTGGGCCATGCAGGAGAGGGATGATAGGATCTTCCACTCTCCTGAAAAGAAATTGATATTGTTAAATAAAGAAGCAGTGATATAAGCCTACATATGTTATTATATTTTCATTTGTTTTAGAGACTATAAAAGTGACTAACCAAAAAAACCAAAAAAATCAAAACAGGAATGGTTGAAGAAAGTGGTCGCCCTGGGGAACAAGACTGAGTAGGATGATGCATGCTTGGCGCTACTAAGCTCACCTTCAGAGGAGGGCTGCCTGCGGAGAAGAACCAGGATCAGGAGACAGAGACAGAGAACAATGCAGTTCTGATGAGATTGTTAGAGTCCCTCAAGCTGAGTATGGAACTGGGTTTTTAATTATGCAAGCTATATTGGTGAAGTCAGGCTGCTACAACAGAATGCCATAGACTGGATGGCTTATAAACAACGGAAATGTGTTTCTCAGTTCTGGAGGTTGAGAAGTTAAAGATCAAGGTGCTGGCAGATTCAGTGTCTGGTGAGGACCTTCTTCCTCAAAGTCTTTTCAGTGTAAGCTCATGTTGTGGAAGGGACAACGGAGTTCTCTGGGTCCATATATACATATATTGACATTAATTCCATTCATGAGGACTCTATACTCATGGCCTGATTGCTTCCCCGAAGACCCCGCCTCTATCTACCATCACTGTGAGTGTTAGGAGTCCAGCAAATGAATGAGAGAGGGGTGGACACATTCAGACCATAGCATAAGCCAATAAAGTATGTTTTTGAGTTTGGTTTTTGGAATTTGTCCTTAAAAATGCTCAGTATGCACCCACTGTTTCTCTTCTTCTGTCCTTTCCCCATCTCCAGTGCAGGTCCTTGTCATTGTGTCTTTATAAACCTGCACTGTTGGATAGCCTTTGTTGTATATTTGCATAACAAGTTGGAAGTTCCTAGCCATATAAATTAATAGTAGAACTGATAAGTCCAAGTTTATCTAGTAATGCTGTCATTAAAAATAAGAAGACATGCCCTGGCTGGCATGGCTTGGATGGTTGGAATGTTGTCCCATAACCGAAAGGTTACCAGTTCAATTCCCAATCAGGGCACATGCCTAGGTTTGTGGCTCAATCCTGAGTCGGGGCATATGCAGGAAGCAGCTGATTGCTCTCTCTCTCTCTCTCTCTCTCTCTCTCTCTCTCTCTTTTTCTTTCTCCTCCCTCTCAAGTGAGAATAAAATAAACCTTTAAAAAAATAAGGAGGTACTGTTGATCTGAAGAGACTAGATTGAGTGCCAAAATTGGGTTTCTGAATTTGGGGCCTCTCTGGTGGCCACAAGAATATTCTTGGATTGAGCCCCAAAGCTCTGCCTAATGACCAAAATGCAAGACTTTTCTTTTTTTCAATTCTTTGAATCATGGAGTCATAGACGACCAGAAATGAAGGATCTTAGAGACCACCTCGTCTAACACGCCCGTTTTTACATTTGGAGGTTACGTAGTTTGTTCAGAAGACATGCTAACGGTCAGTGGCAGAACCAGAGCAGGAATCTGAGTTTCTGCAGGCTCTTTGTGTTAAATCCTTGGTGTTGGGGTGGGGGGCTGGGGAAAGTGAAATAATAGCAAAATGATAACATCAAGTCTGCTGAGACAAATAAGGGACATAGACAGGGATGCAAAGGGGCCTTTGTTGGCAAAATCTGACCCCTGGGCCTCCCCCAAGACCTGCCCAATGCTTTCCTGACCTGGTCAATTGCAGGGAATTATGAGGCCCTTCTGAAGCTGAGACCCTGGACCTGGGAGGCCAGGGCCCCTGAGGCAGGCAGATTCTTTCTGCATCCTCTAGGTGTCTCAAGCACATGCAAACACACCCTCAGTCTTTGGTCTGTGTCAGTGAGGCTGGCATTGCCCTGGCACTGGTCAGTGCTCTCTAGGTCATTCTGTTGGGTTGAAACTCTTTGTTAATTAAAGAAACTTTTTTAAATACCTAATCAATGGCAAATTATGGTCTTGTATCAATGCTAGATGGTGGCATAAAAGGAACTTCTAAAGAAGAAAAACAAAACTACCTTTAGTCTCACTGTCCTCACCCAAGAACTGACTTCCTTTTGGATTTTGTCCATGTGCACACAAAGTTTTTGCTTGGTTGTAATCAGAAGGAGCATACAATTTTGTATTAAAGCAATAAAGTTTTAATGATACATAGATATAGAAGGCAAGTGGCTATAAAGCAAAATTTATGTGGGTTTATAGGGAAAAATCCATTTCAAAGGGGAGAGCATAGGATAATAGCACATATTAGAGCAGTACCTTTGGGATAGTGCTTATAAAGATTTTAATAAAATTTCTTCTCTTCTCTTTTTATATTGTTCCTTACCCAAGTCATGATGAAATAAATCTAATATATATTCAGCCTATATTTGTACCATTTGATTTTTAAAACAATTATGGTAGTTAAAGAGGGAAAAAAAATCATAGATCTGAGTCCTAGAAGGGAACTTAGAGTATTACTTCCAACCCAGTAAAAAGGCAAATTGTCCATAGCATTTGGAATTATGTAAGTGAGGCCCAATTTTTACATTCGTCTTGCCATGCAAATCCAACTAACCTCAAGTAATAAGTCAGCAGGCATTTATTTATGACCGAGTGCTATTAGGGAATCACAAAATTATAGACCATTTGCTCATGTTCTTAAAACTCCCTAAAAAAATTGGGGCAAGCATACATTAAACTGTCAGTGAATTGACCTGACATATTACATATTTAATTGTCATTTCTGTCTATATTCCCCTATTTGAAGACAAGCCCCCTGAGGGCAAGAACTTTGTTTGCTCACTGCTGCATCAGTTACCCCTCTGTCTTAGCTTGGGCTCCTATAACAAAAATACCATAGATTGAGCAACTTAAACAACAAACGTTTATTTCTCACATCTCTGAAGGTTGGGAAGTGCACAATCAAGGTGACAGTAGATCTGGTGCCTGGTGAGAGCCTCCTTCCTGCCTTAGAGACAGCTGACTGCCTTCTCTCTGCAGCCTCACATGGCAAAGAGAAAGTTCTAGTCTCTTTATCTCCTTACAAGGGCACCAATCGCATCCTGGGGGGCTCCACACATGACCTCATCCAAATCCAATTACCTCCCAGACGCCATATCTCCAAATACCACCTTATTGGGAATTAGGACCTCAGTACATGAATGGGGGTGGGGGGACACAACATTCAGTCCTTAGCACCCTCCTACAGTCCCTGACCCCTGTGACTCCCAGTGTGTCACCTGACTCCCACTTTCTGTTGCATTCTTACTAGATTTGAAGCCAAACAGCCTCCTAGCAGATTTCTGCAGTTCTACATTGCAAGCCAACTGATCTTCTTCACCTCTGTATCTCAAATAACACGTCGGATTTTATTATTTGAGAAGATGGGCAGTCTTTGTATCTTATAGCTATTTCACATGCATATAGTCATGAGAAGGCTAATCGTCTCATGTGAACTCTACACTGGCTTCCCTAAACTTTAAACAGTGTGCCACCTCTCCCTGCCACAGTGTGTGGGTCAGGGTGTCAGAAAGAACATGACTCAGTCTTGCTGATTTGAACAGAAAGGAATTTACAGCATGGCTCATGGTATCAGAGAGAGAGCGAGCTTCAGAGACAGTGTCTACACTGAGCTTCCAAAAACAGCTATCAAAGTCACACTGCAGAACTGAACTGCCGAGTTTCCTGCCACAATCAGAAAATTCCTGGTCAAATCAGGAAGCTACCATTACACTGAAGGATCCAACCCCCCACTCCGTCTGCTGCAACGCAGCCCCCTGCCCCGTCAGCTCCAAGGGCGAGTCTCCCTCTAGTGCAGCTGGTTGGTATCATCTAAATCACACCCGGAAATGCAAGTGTAAGGGAGTTTGGGACTGTTGTTCTTGGCTTTGCAGACTCTATCATAATAGGCACTTCAGAGAGAAGGAGGTTGAATCGAGGCTGAGGGATCCCAGCCACACTAGCTTCAACACAAGAGGAAGGGGCTGCACCAAAATTAAGAGGGTTGCCTTTGTGTGCTCCGCCTTTCTACTCATTTTAGTTACAGCAATTGATTTTCTTGGCCAACAAACTCTTTTCCAGTTTTATTGAGATACGATTGGCATACAGCACTGCATTCATTTTACGTGCACTACGCAGGGATTTGATCTATGCTTGTATCATGAAGTGATCGCCCCCATCAGTATAGTTAACATCTCTCACTTCACAGTTACAAGTTTTGTCCTTGTGATGAGAACTTTTAAGATCTGCTCTCTTAGCAACTTTGAAAGATACGATACAGGACTGTTAATTCGTTACCATGCTGTACTTTACATCTCTGAAAGTTTCTTATCTTATAACTGGAAGTTTGGACCTTTTGACCAGCTACACCCAGTTCCCCCACTCTACCCCCACCTTTGGCAAACATAACTCTGATTTCTGCTTCTATGAGTCTGGGTTTTTTCAATTTCACATAAGTGAGATCATGCAATATTTGTCTTTATTTGTATGATGTATTTCACTTAGTATAATGCCCTCAAGGCCCATCCAGGTGGTCTCAAATAACAGGATTCCCTTCTTTTTTATGATGGAGTAGAATTCCATTATAGATATAATCTTAAATATATCACATATGACATATATAATGGAATATGTGATATATGTGAATATGTTTGTATTTTCTTGATCATGCAAAATATTGCTCATATTGATGAGTCAACAAATACATGTTGAGCCTGTGCTGTGAGTCAGGCATCATGCTAGAGGCGGGGAACACTGAGCAACTACGACCCTGGGTGCCGGAAGAAACTCACCGTCTAGTGGAAGGGAGCAAACGGATAAGCTAGTGCTGACAACAAAGGAAGGGTTTCCAGTGCAGACCTGCAGGAACTTCTGAGGGCGCCCAGATGAAGCTGTGCACACTCTGGGTTCTTCTCTAAGAGAATCAACCAGATTTCTATTGCTTCCTTTCATGGAATCCCATATTTTTCCAATATATTTTTTCTGAATGAGCTCTGCTATAAGAGTCGAAGCAACCAGAGATATAAACAACTCAAAATCTGACCACATTTCTGCAGGTATTTTTGTCATTGTCATTCAACAAAGCACTGAACTGACTTTCCTCAACCAGAACACAGTTAAGCAAATACTAATACAGCGTTTTTATGTATGCATTTATGTGTATATTTATGTAGTTCTGCTTGTATCTTCATATACATGCTGCTACATAAACTGTACCCATGAGTGTTTTGGAGGAATGTCACTCCATAAATATGTATCTGCGTGTGTGGTCCTACAGTTTGCTTGTGGTTTATAAAAATGCGTGAATGTAAGTTCAATGAAGGTCAAATATGAATAACTAAATTCAAGGGGGAATCAGACAAGAGAGGGAAAGACATGTGTAGGAATCATATGTAAGTGTTTCCCACTCTGAATTTTGAGGACTGCCTTAAAGAGCACCTTGCTTTATTTCCAGAGTTATCTTAGTTATTCTTTTTATTGTTTCCATGTAAAGAAGAGCCCTTGAATCAAAGACTAATCCCCCAACAGGACCCAAACCCTTCCCCATCTCTTCTTCTCCCTGCTGAGGGTTCCTGGAGGACAGAAACTAATCTTTTTCACCTGTGGAGCAACAGTACACGAAGTCCAACACAAGGGTGGAGCTCAGAAAAGAAACAAGAAGGGAAACAAGCTGCTCAGGGAGGGAGAGAAAACAGTAGGGAAGGGAGGAGGGAGGGAGGGAGAAAAGAGAGATGGAAAGAAGGAGACGAAAGGGCAGAGGGGAGAAGGAAATCAGCCTTATTCATCCTAAGTAGACATTAGCACATAGTAATAAAACTGAATTAATACGCCAGTGGATAAGATAGATAAGATGTATTACTAGATTGAAGGACCACTGAGAGATGTCACTCCCCGTTCTCTGTCCCATCTTAATAATTTCTTGGTTCACAGATTCCCTCCTGACCAACCCATGGACTCTCAGCCCTTGAGGATGGCAGACTGTCCTTGGTTTGACCTCCATGAGGTTATCTTATCTACTCAAATGCCTGATGTGTGGTACCATGAACAGAACACTAGTCTGTTAGCTGTGACACCTGCACTCTCATTGAGGCTCTGCTTATCAGAATGACTTTGGGCAAGTCACTTAACCTCTCTGGGTCTTATATTTAAGGGTGCTTATCCATTAACGACACACTATGTGATCTCTAAGATTGCCCCTGCCCCAGAATCCTGTGAATCCCTGCCATGCAGGCTAGCTCCATCTGCCATCCCATCCCCAAGTCTCCAGGCTATGTTTGTGACTGTGGCCCTCCACCTTCCCCTAGCCCTCTCCCTGGGCTGGTCATCAGTTCAGAGCACTAACACAGGTCTCCATCTTGAGGAAAACAGCAGCTACCTCACCTTGGGCCAGACACATCAGTAAACAGGCTAATACTATTAATGTTAAGCTCAGGCAAGCACTGAATCTCAGGCTGCATGCAGAGGTCAGCATAGAGATGGCTCCACCAAGGCTTTCGCAATCTGATTAAGTACAGCCAAACCCATGTGATCCAGCAATTCCACTTCTGTGTATATACCCAAAATATTGAAAGTAGGAACTCAGAGAGGTATTTGCACACCCGTGTTTATAGCAGTGTTATTCACAATAGGCAAGAAGTACAAGCAACACAAATGTGCATTGACAGATAAATGGATAGACAAAATGTGGTATATACATACAGTGGATGTTATTCAGCCTTAAAAACAAAGATAATTCTACCACATGCTACAATATACATGATCCTTGAAGATACTTTGCTAAGTGAAATCAGCCAGTTACAAAAAAGAAAAACACGGTATAGTTCCACTTGTATGAGATATCTATAGTGGTCAAAGCCCTAGAAACAGAGAGTAGAATAATGGTTACAGGGGCTGGGGGAGGAGGGTGAAGGGAGTTGTTGAATGGGTATTGAGTTTCAGATTTATAGGGTGGAAAAGTTCTGGAGATCAATTTCCTAACAGTGTGTATACATTTAGCACTGCTGAACTATACACTTAAACATGGTTAGGATGGTAAATTCTATGTTATGTGATTTTACAGCAATAAGAAAAATAAGTATTGTTAAACACTGAAGACACCGAGTCATAAAAGAACATGTAACTCAGGGAACTTCAAGAAACATGGTGGGGTTGCTGTGAGAAGCATGTGGACAGGGGCACAGAAGGTGAGGCTGGGGAACTAGAAGAAACTCATGAAAGACCTTATTTGTATAAGACCTTTCTGTGAAATGTAAAATACTCCACATATTTGGTTTTCTAAATTTTTTATTTATTGATTTTTTAGAGAGACAGAGGAAAAGAGAGAGAAGCACTGATATGCTGTTCCACATACTGATGCATTCATTGGTTGATTCTTGCATGTGCCCTGACCAGGGATCGAACCCACAACCATAGTGTGTCAGGATGATGCTCTACTGAGCCAACTGAGCCAACTGAGCTACCTAGCCAGGGCAATACTCCACATATTTCATAGCTTTGGGAATCATCAGTTAGCTTTCTAATCTCTGAATTGTCAGGCTTCGGCATTATCAGAGAGTTTCTCAATAGTAAAAATGTCAGTTCAAAAATTAACTTGGGGCCTGTCTAGTGACTGTCTAGTGAATTATCTTGTGACCCTAAGGAGAATAGAAGGAGGTTGGATTTCAGATATATTAAAGAAACAAAATTAATAGGATGAAATGAATAGTTGGAGAGTGGAGAGTGGAGTATATTAATACGCTAAGGATAGTTTTGATTGCCAGAACATCCAACGCAAACTAGCACAAACAATAAAGGAAACCCACGTAATGAAAAAAAAATCCAGCAGCAAAGGGGCTCAGAGATGCTTCAATGAGGTGAGACCCTAGGCTGTGACTTTCTTTATAATTTGCTTGGCTCTGCTCCCGAGTGAATAGGCTGTGTCCTTGCGCTGGCTTTCTTCATGGTAGCAAAATAGGCTCCTGTTCTCTAGACCTCATATTTGCATACCACCTCATGCAAAACAAAAAAAGAGGTTTTCCTTCCTTCAAAACTATATGAAAAGTCTGCCCTTACTCTTATTGGGCCAAACTGAACCAACCTCTGGGCAAGGGTGATTGCCTTGAGCCTCGGAGCTGATCTCTAGGGCAGGAGAGATAGAATTATGCTGGCTGACTCTAACTAATCAGGGCCCAAGGCTGAGCAAGGGACAGGGTAAGTTCTATCCAAACCACCTAGCAAATACAAGGTAGGGGTATAATTCCCCAAAGGAAAGCTGGGTTCTAGGAGCAATGGGAGAGTGAAGGAATGGGCCTCGGCAAGAAGACAACCCTTGTCCCTGAGACAGAGTAGGCACCAAGGCCAGTGCCCAGGTTTCTGGCCCAGATGGCTTTGGACATTGACACCCTTAACAAAGACTGGAAATACAAGAAAAGAAGCAAGTTTGGGGGTAGGGGCAGAGAGGTGACAGGGACACATGAAATTGTGGTTGAGTTTAAAGTGACTAAAAGACATATGGGGGAGATGTTTGATACTAGATAGTCAATTCTGGATCTTTCCGGTAACCCCACATCAGTGAAACCACCACTAAGTGGTCCCATTGTTGCCACAACACTATGCCATGTCTCTGTAGAGTTTTGAAATACTCCACAGTTATTGATTAGCCATTAGTGATTCCCTCTGACCCTGCCTAAGTATTTCCTCTTCCTCTTTAATACTACAACCTACAAATCACTGGAAATGGGATTGAGCAGGTGCAGATTGGAAGACAAAACATTCCTTCTTAATATGAGAAATTAATTTGTGGCTCTAATTGCCTCAAACTCTAAATGCAAAAAAAAAAAGTCTACATTCTCCAAGCATTCAAAATAGAACACAGGTTTTATCTGAATAAAGAAAATAATCTGTCAGAAAATTTTACAAAGGACTTAAGCTGCTAAAATGTCAATCTTACCACATTGTTAAGGAAAAGCAATTTTAATTACATTCAAATGTACGTAGAATCATTTTTGAGTGGTGTGCACAGAAACCTAAAGGTCTGGGATTTCAGAATTGACAAGATACATTGAACAAAGGCAATGGGGAAAGAGCAAAGGATGATGGGGGTTGGGGGAGACATGATTTGAGAATCAGAGGCCTTGAGTCCCAAAGCCAGCTGTGCCCTGAAGCCACTCTATGACCTCTGTGAAGTCATATCCTCTGTCTGGGCTGTAGTTCTGTCCTCAGTAATAGAGGGTGCCCAAGAGTAAATGCTCTCAAGTTGCCTTTTGCATGTATGAAAACATCACGGAAAATTGAGTTTAGGCTCTTTTCCCAGAGCCATTGTTTTATTGTATAGGACGTAGTATTATTGGTTGTTTTATATCCCTATGAAGTGCACAGAGAAATGACCTGGAATTTTCCAATTCACAGATGCCAAAACAGAGGCTAAGGAAAATGTTCCATCTGAGGTGATCCAGAAAACCACTGGTGACTCAGAACTCAATGAACCAAAACCATATGGCATCCCCAAAGCCAGGTCCCTAAGCAATCAACTAAAAATAAAAGGCACTTGGCCCATGAGCCTGCCCTTAGGCATCTTCCCTTTCTCCCCTCCCCCACAAAGAAGAGTTTGGGGAGAAAGGTCATTTTAAGTCTCTCCCTGCATGGCAGACAGGAGGCATGCTGGCTTCTGAGGGCAGTGAGCACAGGGGACACCTGCTGGTGTGGAGCGGCCCTGCCAAAGGGACCTGTTGCCTTAGCTGAGCACGGCTCTACACCTGGGTGTGTAAACAGGCATTGGGAGAAAAGATTTAGACAATTCAAAAGACTAATTGCTTTAATACGTTTCTAGAGGCAGCTGTTGATCTGCAGCCAGCTGTAGATGTTCCCTGCCCCGTGTTCAGGTTGCTGCATTATCATTGCAAATGGCCTCTACCCCATCTCCCAACATCAGTCTAGTAATTACTAGCCTCACTAGTGTTTTCTTGTTTAATATTCAAGAGTGAAGCCATTTGGAGAGCTCAGTTCTTAGTATGGTGTATGTCTCCCCATTCCTGTGTTCCATCTCCTGAGATCTTTAGGAATATCAAGAAAGAGCTGGGGAAAGAACAAAAAGGAGAGTAGAATACAGAAATCTATAGAGGCAGTAAACTAAGACTAAATGATCATTTCCATAAATAGTAGCCCAGTAAGGTGCAGCACACACAGACAGGGACACACCAGGCAAAGGTCGTCTTCTGTCAAGGATGATGCTTGGGACCAGGATCTCATCTGCAGAAGTTAGAAGGCTGCAGCTGGTGTACAAATCAGTCTGCAGGAAGACCTGAGAAGACTCTCTAACTTGGAGCATTATGAAGACAACACAAAGACTGCTGTAAATCAATGAATCTGTCCTATAGAATGAGGACTATGATATGCAGTTAACTTAAACATAATTATACAAACAAGAAGAAGAAGTACACAGCAGGGCTCTGATGTTAACAACCAGTCTTCCCTCTTTGGGGAACTGGAGAAGAGCCCTAGTCAGATGTGACGGGGAATCGCCTTTGTGTAGTCCTGTGGGGACCTGTTTTCTTCTCCCATAACCCAGGCCCCACCGATGCTCTGCGTCCCAAGCTGTTCTTGTTCCATACCATTCTGTGCTGGAATGGTTTCTTCCTGATATCAGTGTCATTATTACTAATTTCAGAAAATAGCTGTCTCTTGGCCTCAGATTTTAAAAAGAATCTTCCTCTCTTGTGGTTACAGAACACTGCTTGCCTTTCTTTCGGTGCTCTCTGTTGAATGCCTATTTGCCAGTTATTTATCACCTCAGGATGGGCTTTTTCTTCTGTGTGACTGTGGCTTTCTGTCTCTCCCTGAATACCTCTGTGTTCCTCCCAAATCCTAGAGGAAGATAGGGAATTTACAACCGTGCTCCTCTGAACAGGAACAGTAACTTGTGAATCCAAATAGAAATTGGTTCCCTTCCCTACCTCTGCAAAAGCATCTCTGGCTTGCTTCTTCCAGCACACTATCCCTCGCTGTGTGCAGGGCCCTAGACTGGATTTTTAACCATTTCACATCCTCTGTGTGTTAGCACGAACTTGCCAAATTTGCCCCAGACCAAAGTGGGTTCTCCTTGCATTCTGATTCTGGCAAAACACTGTAATTGTATCAAAGACTAAATTAAGATCATAAAAGTCAAAGATAGATGATCCTAGAAAATTAATTATATTTTTTTTGTCTTAATACGTCTTTTACTTTCTAAGGATTGGTTGAGGGTGAGTTACCATAGGCAGAATCTGTACTTGGCAATCGAATGTATTTTAATAACAGCAGCCATGCTGCCAGGATGTTTTGTTCCTTCCTTGGCTTAGATCTCAATCTCAGCAACCTGAGTGCGATGCCATGTGAAATGTTTGAACCCCATGTCTATAAAATGGCATTTTTATCAAAGTATATCTGATAGTTCCATAAAGCAAACTTAAAGCAGCTCATCTCTCTGAGTCATCAATCAATACTGGTTCTCAGGTAGAAACATTGTTTTAAAAGCCATTTTCAGATGGAAGCAACCCAACGCCGAGCAATGGATGCATGAATAAACAAATACGGCATGCCCATACAACAGAATATTATTCGGACTTAAGAAGGTAAGAAATTCTGACCTGTGCTACAACATAGCTGAACCTTGAAGAAACTATGCTAAGTGAAAGAAGCCAGTCACAAAAGGACAAATGCTGTGTGATCCCACAGGTGCGAGGTACCTAGAACAAAATCTGTAGAGACAGAATGTAAAACAATCGTTGTTGGGGGCTTGGGGGAAAGGGAGAGTTAGTGTTTAAATGGGGACAGAATTTTAGTTCAAGAAGATAAAGTTCTGGAGATGGATGGTGGTGGTGTTTGGACAATAATGTGAATGTGCTTAATAACTCTGAACTGTGCCCTTAAAATTGTTAAGATGCTGGGCTTTGTGTTATGTATGGGTCACCACCATTTTTTTAAAATATGATATAAAAGTTTGTTTTCAAGTGGGGTTTTTTAATATTCCCCAAAGTATCTGGCTCTGAGGGTTCCTGCCTCACAACCTCGGTCTGTGAAGGGTCCCCTCACCACTGCCCACTGCTCTCCACTCCGAATATGTAGTCTGCTGACCTTACTGAGTGACAGTGAGAAAACATTTTATATCAGTGGCCAGTTACCCAAAGGAATAAAATGTATTTGTATATATATATTTTTTTCATGTTCAAAGAGAGATTTCTAAAGGCCTGGGACTACCTGTTTTATAACTGTTGACAATATCCACTTCAAATAAGGTATATGTTCATTACCACATAGAAGCTGGAATGAAAATAAATCCTAAGTGAAACCCTAATGAAAAGCAGTCCTTAAAATAAGCCCTTACTTTTTTTTTTTCAGTAACTTTGCAGATGGATCTACATTTGATTCCTTTCCCCACCTCTGACTCTATATCTGGAAGGAGGAGGATGTGACAAAAGGGGGTGGGGAGGGATAGGCTTTGAAGCCAGAGAGATGGCCCAGCATGTACCAGCTACGTAGCTCTGGCTCTCTCCAGAACCCCGGCTATCAAGCTGCAAAATAAAAATGATAATACAGGCATCTATACTGCAAGGTTGTAGCAAGGATGAGAAATTATGTATGGGTAGCATTTGAAGCAGTGCCTGGTATGTAGTAGATGCTCAATAAATCACAACAGTGATCATGCTGTCTGCATCCCAAACACACTAGCATATGTCACACACCAGTATCATTGCACAGCTCCTTTGCACCTCCCTCACCATTCCTCAGTACAAGGTGTTCTGTCCCCAGTCACAGGTAAACAGCACACAGAAGCTTATCCCAATACTTTCTCCACACACCATTTCCCATTTTATCTGTGTGAATAAGTGGGGTAATAACACAAATACACTAAGAATTTCTTCATCAAAAAATGCTGTACCTAGCTTTAACATTCAAGATTTAAATATGATGCAGAGTTACCTGTCTTAGAAAAATTACATGCCCACTTTCAGGAGAAAGGGTCCAGGTCAGAGGATTGCTTACTATTTTTCCTCACTGCTATGGTTCCTTTTTGTCCAACCCATCCCTCACTGTTCTATTTTCTTTTATTTGGAATGAATTATCTGAAATGTGAACATTACAGATTAAGAATAGAGTTAATTTTTTCTTTAATACAATTCATTATTCTCAGAGAGGATGACTATGCACATTCAAAGGGAAATCTAACAAACACAGTGTGTCTTGTCCAGATTTGGCATCCTCACCCCTCAGTATTGGTACAAACACCAAGGGACACTAATGCACACTTATCACAGACACTGTAGTCAATTTGCCTTCCTGCCTTGCCTTGTCCCTTTGTCAGAGAATCTCCTCCCAATCCTTTCTGTTGAGTAAGCAATGGCGAGTGACCTCATGCCTTGAACCACAGCCAGCTGGACCAAGGATGACCACCTGATCCAAACTGTGCCCATCAGGTTCTCTCTTCCAAGAAACAGTCATTGTTCCAGAAATTCTAGCTAGCCTGCTTTGAGTACTTAAACTGGGACATGGTCAAGACTAAGTGAACGATATTAGGTCCATGTGGAAGTAGACCAGAGAATGTGGTCAGCAGAGGGAAAAAATGAAGCAGATACTCAGATAGAAGCAGAATGAGAATAGGAGAGAGGAAGAGAGGGAGAAGAAGACAAAGAAAGAACCTTCCGATTGCTAGTCCCAGTCCTTTGTGAGACCCAGGTGTCCTTGGGTTCTTTGAGAGACACATGTGCACTTTTGTTGACTTTCTCTTTTTGCTTAAGCCAGCTTCAGAGTGTTTTGCTCCCTGAAAACTCACGTCTTAACCACTCACCCACTGGGGTGATGCCATCACCATGGCCACTAGCAGCCACAATGGAAACCACGTCCCTGAACACGGGTTGCTGAGAGGCAGCCCTCCATGGAGAGCAGATCCAAATGCCAGAAGCACATCCTCTTAGCTGTAGCACAGTCCAGCAGCTCAGGGATGCTGCTGATAAATATCTAAAAACCAGCTCTCATGGAAGAAAAAAAAGTTTTGGTCTGAAGTGTTTGCCAATTTCTGTGGTGTAAATACTCCCACCGTTGTTATTTCCAACATGATATCACTGAACATGGAGTTTGAAAGAGATGTTCACAATTGGCTCTTAGGAGTCAGGACAAACAGCTATCTAGCCTACATTTTCCAATTTATAAATGCAAGTGCTCCTCAGTTTACAATGGGGTTATGTCCTGATAAACCCAACATACATCGAAAATATCATAAATGGAAAATGCACTTAATACACCTGCTGAACATCATAGCTTAGGCTAGTTTATCGTAAAGATGCTCAAAACACAGCATCCAAAAAAAACACTGGTGACACAGTAACACTATAGACTCTACAATGTAGAGTATCATCAGTGGTTCACCCTCATGGTCTCATGCCTGACTGCAAGCTGCGGCTCACTGTTGCTGCCCAGCATCATGAGAGAGTAACGATCGTAATGGATATCAGGAGCCCAGAAAAAGATCAAAATTCAAATTTCGAACTACAATTTCAACTGCATGTGTATCACTTTCATACCATCACAGTGTTAAAAAATCTTAAGTCAAACTGTCATAAGTTGGAGACCATTTATCCTTCTTGGCTCCCTTTTCTTACTTGGTTCTTGTCATCTTACCTATGTTTTATCAGCTCTATATCCTTTATTCTGACCAATTTTAATTTCTTTTGTCAAGAGCATAGTAAAATCATCTTAAAAATACAAAAAATTAATAAAAATACAATGTCATTCCTCTCTGAGACCTGTAGTTTCATGCTCTCTCAAACACTAAGAGAATAATAATAAAAATACCTCATATTGTAATTACATTTCCTAAAGGACCTCAGTGACATGCTATGACAGTGAGAACACAGGCATTGCCATCAGACTGACCTGTTTTGAATCCCTGTATAAAGGATGCATTTTGGTAAATGTTGGATTTCCTTCTACAGTCACTGACTCATTTACTCCAAGTATCCATGCCGGACAGGTGTTGGTCACGTGCATGACAACCAGAATCAGTAAAGACCCTTGAACAAAGGCCTTAACTTTCCCAGGGCAGCACACACCTGACTCCGGCTTTGGGAGATCTCAAATGCTTTGTACCAGAGACCAGAAGGAGATTTGGGGAACAGATGCCTCGTTTCTTGTGTTCTACTTTGAACTGAGCTGTTGCCATCTTTGGCTTTACTTGTAAAACACAAATGAAACAAGAACTCACCAGACATCCTTTCCTTCTCTAGACTTTCAAAGCACATCGCCCTACCAAGAGCCAGGGAATTAAAAAATCGCCTTTCAGTGATTTGTGGTGGGGGTACCTAAGGGATTCCTCTGTTAGGTTTTAGCTTCAGCCCAAACAATTTTCCCTGTTGTCTCTCCAGTGATTTCAGTCAATTCAACCAATGTTTCCTTTCATTTTCTTCACTATCCCGCCCACCCTCCACCTGTCTCCAGGTCCTACTAGCCTTTGAGAAGCGAAGAAGTGGCTTGAATAAAAGGGTTCTCAAACCCTTCCTGAAGAACTTTTAATCTAGACTCTGACTCCATCTCACAGTTTCTTCGGCAAGGTCTGTGATTTGGACGAAGATTTTCAAAGAGATCAGCCACAGATTTCTCCAGGTGAAATTTCACACAAAAGTCCTACAATAGATAAAAAAGTAGCCGTGATCCTCTATGGCCTTTAAAGTCTTTTCAGTTTTCAGATCTCAAAAACATTTGAAATTGGAACAGGTTGAATTGCAATGAGGGTGCCCAGAGATCCCTCTAGACCTGGTGAAAAGGCTTACGGCATCTCTGGGAAGCCCTAGGGCTCCTCAGGGTGCAGTCTGAGCACCTGCAGGGAGAAAAGCTGCATTAGGAAGCTCTCCCTGCCTGTGGGCAGGGGCGAAGTTGACTGAGGGCTGGGGACAGGAAAACCAGTTAGGAGATTCCTGTAGTTGTTCAAACGAGGGACCACGCAGCCCCTGAACCAGCCTAGGAGACATTTCCCAGATAAAGTCACTACAATGAGCGATTGATTGGTTGTGAGACTCAGGAGAGAGGACAAAGATACCTCTGTTTTCTCAAGCTTATTTACAAAAATCAAGGTGCCATTAGCTCTTGTAAAAAAAAGGAAATAATCAAAATGGTGGGGAGCATTGCCATATAATTTGTTTGGAATACTCTAGCTTCTCTCTTTGAGGCATCTAGGAAGACTTATCTGTCGCAGAGAAAGGAAGTGACTTGTCCACCAGTTCCCACTGGAAACCAAGCGCAAGCAAAGACCCCATTGTGACTCCAGGGCTAACACCCATAAAACCTGAAGCACAAAAATATAAGCCAGTTGCAAGGGAACAGAACCCCAGGCTGTGGGGTCTACTTACCCCAAAGTCACAGGCCAGTGGTCAAGATCATTCTTCCACATAAAAAACATTCTTTCTCTCTCCAGGCTCAGTCCTTCTGAGGATAAGGGCCGGCAGCACTGCCATCAGCTGCAATGCTGTCAGATCAGATAGTCAGCAAATGTTTACTGAGGGCCTGTCCTGCTGGGGTTGGCCTACAGAGGTAAAATTACTGGCTCCCCTCAGGATTCAACCAGCTTAAGCACACAGATGGGGTCGCCAGGACTGCTGTTCTCCAGAGTAAGTTCAGTTGTTTATCTCAGAGTGATCCACACATAACTGCTTCCTGCAGTGATGACCAGGGACTCCCTGTGCTCCATGACCCAGGCTGGAGACACTTGGCTGTCACCATTGGAAAGCTGTCATGGAAAGATCTTGCAGTGCCAACCTTCTTTCTCCCTCTGTTTGCCCCTGGATCACCAGAGAAGGCAGATGGTACACGGCAAACACATCCATAAACCAGGCAAATGTGAACCATGTTGATAGTAGAAATCCAGCACTGGGCACGGCAACCCACGGGCCTGATGACAGTGGTAAGGCCACTGGGTGGGAATGAAAGCAAAATTCAGGTCGACACAGGAAGAACATCCTCAACAGTGACAAGTATACTCTACAGAGTAGGCCTCCTTCCGTTACCAGCTGTGAAAACTGAGCCTTACTTTCCCCATCTTTAAAAGGCAATGATGCTTGGTACCTCCCTGATTGGATATAAGCACAAAGAGAGATGCATCACATAGAGATTTTAGGCAGTGACTGCCACATAGTAAGCACCCAATAAATGTTGACTGCTATTAAATCCCAGTCCATAAAGGAGTGGGCCGCCCACCTCCAGGGTCAGAGATGCTCTATGACATGATTTTTTTAATTCAAAATTTAGACTCTCTTGTCAATACTATTGCAGAGGAGAGTTCAATGTGGGTGGGGAGTAGATCCAATTTTCTTATTCTAAAGCAATTTTTGTTGCTGAGACTCTGAAATATGGAGTGCAGTCCATCATTGCTTCATGGGTGCCTGCATCACCCCATGCTCACTCAGCTAGCCTTCACAGAACCTACTAAAGCGTTGCGGGGACCAAGAGGGATTTTAACCACAAAGACAAAGCAAGCTTGTTCATGCCAGCCACTGTGGCCATGGCTGTACCGACCCGGGAGGAAGACACAGGTAGCCGATGGGCACTAATCAAGACAGGACCTGCTTTCTATTTCTGCCTGTGGGACTAGCAAAGGGATTGGCAGGTCTCTAAACTGCTCCGAGCTGCTTGACCGTGACGCCAGACCTGCTACAGAAAACACTCTGCCAAGCGTGGGCTGTTTATCAAAACGAGGCTTAAAAAATATTTTTTTTCTTTCAATTTCTACTCTATTTTCTAATCAAGAAATACATACTCCCAGGAGAAAATCAGCTTTTCTCTTTATTCTCTCTCTCTCTTTCCGCCCCCCCCCACCCCCGCTGTCTCCCTCAGTCCCCCCTAGTCTCCTTCTCTCCCTCCCTCCTTTCCCTTTCCCCCCCCCCCGCCAGCTTTTATCATTTCAGGCTGCGTGCATGCCATTCTTCGGGGGACTAAAGTCAAATTTAGTCTTCTGCGATTGTTATTACCTACCCCTTGGCTTATGAGATGCATTTGCCTGCATTTGTAATGCATCAATAACTTCCACTCTCCCCCACTTGTAAACAATGCATTATATTAAATAGCCTGTGTCTAGCCTTGTATTGAAACAGACAATAAATCAGGACTTCCAGTTCTTGGTTTTTACTGATTCCTAAACCTGCCAGTTACATGCCTGTCCGCACCACTGAACATTCTCTCTGAAGCTGAGAATGCACAAAGCCCTTGTTCATCGTTCTCCTGTCTCCATCACTGCTGCCGGCTGTCAGTTTCACACCACCAAGCAGATTGTAATTGGCAGGATGAGGTGCAGAAATAGGGAATGGTTTGAATATGTGGTTCTCATCACACAGGCACATGCACATGCACACGCACACGCACACACAGAGCCCGTCTGGCTTACAACATTTTGCAAATTTAGGGGCTTGATATATGAGCCTCTTAATCAGAACCCTCAAGGGCCACCTTCATTTGCTAGCCCATGGATTGGAAGCAAAGGAAGGAAACCCAATGCAATCAACACCTAGCGCTGTCCTCACCCAGGGCAGGGCCTGCTGGGTCCTGGATCGATGCTGCTTTGGGAAAGCGCCCTGCTGGGAGCCAGCCCTTGTGCTCTGTTGGGCAGCTTCCCTGGGATCTGAGATCCATAAGCTTCCCAAGAGTCACAATTTTCCTGCTCAGTCTTGACTGAAATCCTGGAGCAAGGAGCATACCCTAGCTTACAGAGGGTCAGGTAGTTTCTGTGGACCTTTTCCCTCTGGGGAAGTGAAAAAGTCAACATCCCACCATTCATATGCAAATTCAAATCTAGCTAACCTGGATCATTTGGAGTAGGGTTTCTCAAACTAGAGTGATGTTTTAAACTGAATAATTCTTTGTTGTGGGGGCTGTCCTGTGCATTGCAGGATGTTTAACAGCATCTCTGGTCTCTACTTAGAAGATGTCAGTAACAACACACCCAGAATTGAGACAATCAGAAATGTCTCCAGACATTGCCAGATGGCCCCTGCAGAGCACACTCACCATCAGGTGAGAATGGCAAGAACTTCAAGTTAGAGTGAGTCCTTGGTTACAGAACTTCTGACTCATAAGGACCAGAGAGTCCCTCTACCCTGCACTTCTCACAGCCCCCAGGCCTAGAAACTCGTTAGAAATACAGTTATGGAACCACCCCACACAGGCTGAGTCAGGAACTCTGGGGCTGCTGCCCAGCCACCTGCTCTAATAAGCAAGCCTTCTAGGTGACGCTGACTGAGGCTGAAGTTTGAGAACTACCACGCTATTCCAGTGCTCACCTTTGACTGATAGAAAAACTGAGACCCGGAGAGGTAAAGTGACTGCCCCCAAGTCACCCAGCCACTTTCGACCCGACCTTCTAGTCCCCAGACCAAAACACCACTAAATTATTCCCACCAACACCCCACTAAGGAATTTCCTCATCTCTGGCTTCGGCCTGCTTCTTGCCCCGCCTCCTAATGCATCCCTCTGGCCACTTTGCTGAGTTGCACTGTGCTGCGTGTCAGTGTTCCTGATCCTTACCCCGTTGGAGATACTGTTGACTAATGAAGCTGAGATCAAGTTCACCGTCTTCCTGTTCATACTCCCCTTCTACCAGCAGTGGGCTGTGTGGCGGGTCATACGCTGTGAGTAGGGGTCTGTGTAGTTTGTGAGTGGCCTCTGTGTTTGTGTCTACGTGTGTGTATCTCTACGAACATGGCTGTGAACGAGCCTGAGCGAGTGTGTGTGTGGAAGACACACGAAGGAACCAGGCTGTGGCTACCACAGAATGGCCGCACTCCTGCTTGCTCAAGCCCACGGCTCTGAACACAAGATCCGTAACCTGTACCAGCCTCTGGCAGCTGGTCCCTCGGCTTGAGAGCCAGGGGCAGCATGCATTTTTCTAAGGCAGATTTCAGCAGGCAGAAACTGACTTGTTCCTTCTTTCAGAGAGGATGACAATAAAAGTCCATCTCTTGAGGCTTTCCGGAAAACACACATGTTAATTCACAGTCAATACATTGACTGTTTTTGGCTGAAATTCTAACAGCCTTTGTGATTCTTTTCCCCACACAACTAATCAGTTGTTAGAATTAAAAACGCTTCTTTTCACATCAGATGGACAGACCCTCAGACCCGTAGTCTCATCTGAACATTAATAGTTTAAAAATAAATAGATTTTCTAGCTCAGAAGCAACTCTGAACTACTGTCTGATTTAAATCCTGATTTTAGTCAAGTATAGATGTGCTTGGGTCACTATAGAAATGTTATATTTAGGAGACAGAATGACCCAGGCAGCAAATTCATGAAAAGCTTGAAAAAGAACTCAATTCTGACTAATCAACACAGTTACATCCTGATAAAGGCTCTTTTCTTGATCAAACTGTAGTCAGGCTCCTCTGAGCCCTCTGCTCAACTAGGCCCGACCTTGGCCTTTCTTCTCTGTCCGTACAGAGTCCAGTTTTAGCAAGAATCCCACTGAGTCAGTTTAGAGTGAATCTCCACTCTCCGTATATAATCAGCCTCAATATCTGATCGATTTCCTCATCTCCTCCATTCCCTGGCTGATATGGGGTCCCCCTGGCCTGCCTTCAACAAGAATCCTTTTGAGTCAATTTAGCAAGTATTCAGCTATGTCTGATGTCTCCTCTTAGTAGTTTTCCACCCACTGACTCCCACCTTGCTTCTTTTCTATGTAAATCCCCACTTTTCCTCGTTTTGTTCAGAGTTGAGCCCAATCTCTCTCCTCTACTGCAAAACTCCAACTGTAGTCGCCCCTTTGAATGAAGTCTTCCTTACCATCTCTAACAAATGCCATGAGTAATTTTTTTTCTTTAACAGTTTCCACATCAGGCAGGATGTATCCATTGCAACTGGTATAGCAAACTCTTCCTAAACAGATACCTGGGATGGTGGAAAGGCCACTCCTTGGACTTAGGTTCTGGTAGCAATTGTGAAAAGCTAAGATGCAGAGGCAAGATAACAGGCCATCCTTCCCACCCAGGACTTGAGACTTCCGTGAACTCCTGGATTCTACTCCCAGGAAAGGATTACTTAACAGATCCGTGGGGAGAGGCCCCAGGTGAAATGGGTCAAACCTGGACACATAAATAGATTAGACCATAGGAGATTGCCTTTTTATCGTGAAAACTGCTACAGTGTTGGCAAGCTCACACGGTTCAACCTCACAGCACTCATGGGTCTCTCAACTGTCTCGTGAATACCTGCTGTCTCCAGAGGACTCAAGGTGCTCCTGGGAAAAGTGAGGAAGCCGAAGACAGAAGGCTTCAGAGACCTTACCATCAGTTTCAAGACTCAGAAAATTAGAAGTGTGTGCTTGTCTTGTTCCTGAGTCGGAAAAATCAAAATTCAAACCTGCATTTCTCCTATAGCTGCTCGTCTTTATGAGGAAGATTCTTTACACTAGAAATTATTTCTTGATTTTAAGAAAAGAAAAGAAAACTAGTCTCTGGTGATAATTAGCACTTAGTAAGTACGTTTGTTTATTTTTAAATCATTTCTGTTTCTAGCAGGTGAAATGTAGCTGTAAGAAAAATACTCCCTTAGGGCCACCCAACAAAAGACAGCCAAACCATTCCAAAAGGAATGGGCCTCTTGCAGGACTAGGCAAAAACCAGCATGTCTGAATCCAAAACAGGGCCACTCAGGCCGGGTCTGTGAGCTGGTGGCTGCCCACAAGCTGTTTGCTACTGCTTCATGACAAGTAAGTTCAGAAATTGAAAGTAATCATTAAAAACACAGCAATTAGACATACAATTTTATTTCTGTTGACTCTAACAATAAAATGCTGGAGTTGGAATTTTGTACATCTGTTTCTTATTTCACTTCCCTAGTTATTCAATGTTATTACGTCCTACAAAATTATCAGTCCACAATGGATTGGACATTTTTAAAAAGCTCCTTTGCCATGGATATCTGAAAAGAACTGATACACAGAAAAATGGACATAAGCTTGAGGTAAGCAATAGCATTGCCATAACATTTATTATGTACAAGGTCCTGTTATGAAGTGAACTCACTTCACTTGTCACAGCAACTTTGTAAGGCAGGAACTACTCTTGCCCCCATTTCACAGATGAGGAGAGCAGGAGGGAGAGATAACTTGTCAGTTTCCCAGTATTGCTCAATTGGTATGTGACAAGTGAGATGAGGATCCAGAGAGTTTGGCTCTGGAGTCCATTCCAGTAACCTCTGTCATGAAACTCTATAATAAAACACCAAACAACTTGACTCATATCCAAGTGGCAACATACAAGGAAAGTCAAGGAACAATAAACACCAAAATTACCAGAGGAGGACACCCCTGGAAGGAAGGAATGCTGGGAATGCAGCCAGAGAGGTACACATACCAAGGCTCAAAGGTCTGATCATGTTCTATGCCTTAACCTAGGGAGGGACAGACACGGGTGTTCACTCTATTGTTCTTCAACCATGCACAACACATGCATGCTTTCATGTGCCTGGTACATTTTACAGGTTTTTTTAATTTAATGTTTTATTGTTTATGCTATTACAGTTGTCCCAATTTTGCCCCCACCACTCCCCTCTGTCCAGCCCGCCCCCAAGCTCCATAGTCAATCCCCACACTCTTGTCCATGTCCATGGGTCCTTTACACACGTCTCTTGACTAACCCTTCACCTTCTTTCAAACAGTTCTCACCTCCCTCTTCCCTCCTCACCTCTTACAGCTATCAGTCTGTCTCATGTTTCCGTGCCTCTGGTTCTGTTTTGCTCGTTCATTTATTTTGTTCATTAGATTCCTCTTATAAGTTGAGATCATGTGGTATTTGTCTTTCACTGACTGGCTTATTTCACTTAACATAATAGTCTCCAGTTCCATCCATGCAGTTGCAAAAGGTAAGATTCCTTCTTTTTTTCTGCTGTATAGTATTCCATTGTGTAAATATAACAGTTTTTTAATCCACTCATCTACTGAGGGGCACTTAGGCTATTTCCAAATCTTGGCTACTGTGAATAATGCTGCTGTGAACATAAGGGCTGCATGATTCTTTTGAACTGGTGTCTCAGGGTTCTTAGGATGTACTGGCAGAAGTGGGATCGCTGGGTCAAAAGGTAGTTCCATTTTTAATGAAATGCCATACTGTTTTCCACAGTGGCTTTAAAAAAATTTAAGGAGTAACTTTAGCTGCCAACCAGGGGCACCCACAGTCTCTGGAAAGAGTGGGCACCCCCTGATGGAGCAGACAAGTACAGCCATTCTCCGCCATCAGGCACAGGGAAGTGGGAGATCAGAAAAGGACCTCAAGGTTTCTTTCCTTGGCCAGAGTCTAAGATTGTCCCTTAAGTCACACTCTAGAACTCAGTGGAAGGAAGAAACCCACATTACCTGAGAATAGGAATCAACACCTTTATAAATCGGTGCAGAATTAACATTTAAGGCTGACAGAAGTGCCACATTTGAGAAAATAGGTAAGAGCACAATTTACAGTGATAGAGGGTATTGAGGAATTTCTTGATATACTTCAAGAGTTTTCACTGTACGTGATTTATATATTAATACTGGGTAATATGGGGCCCACTTCAGCGAACAGGTGAAGCTACTTGCCTTAAGAGACTGAAGAGAAATGGATGTTTGAGCTGCACAAGATTTCTTCCTGATGTGTAGAGGGCTATTGTTGCTAAGGAAAGGCTGGGCTTGAAAGGTCTGAACCACTTTTGGGTGTCCTGACAACAGCCACTTGAGATGAAGACTCGCCAAGATACCTACTCTCCAAGAAAGCTGGGCCAATGTGTCAGGCAATTCAACAACTCAGCATGTGACTGGGAGGCTTCAAACCCCCAGGTGTCACAGCTAACCAATGGAATCAGCATCTCCTGAGAGTCGAGCCAGAAATCTGCATTTCTACAAATTGCCTCCCCCACCCCATGATTCCAATGGAGATATTCCTGGGACCATTTAAGATACACCAGGTGAATGAATAGCAAATGTTTTATAATCACACAAACAGAGACTGACTCTTCTTTCTGCCACTTATTAATTGCTTGGCCTTGAGGAAGTTATTTAACTTCACTGAGTCTCAAACCCCATCTGTAATGCTGGATGATAATATTATTTACCTCTCAGCGTTCCTGGGAAGATTTAATTAGAGGTTGTATATGAAGTACCTGGCATAAAGTAAGCACTCAAAAACTTAGCTACATTCATTTACTATCATTTAAGAGTACCCATAATATGCAAGAAAATGTGGGGGAGGAGTAGAGGGAAGACTACAAAAAATGAACAAAATAGCCCTCTGCTTTCAAGGAAATTATATCTAG
>VMDR010011917.1:0-27542 GCA_007922815.1 Macrotus californicus
ATCTTCTTTTTCTTAGATAAGTCCCTTTAATATTTCATATAATAACCCCTTGTCTACTCTTATGCACATTTTTAGTGAGCTTTTCTGAAAGATAAACTTGTGCATGGGCAGGGTGCCTCAGGCAATCTCTACAAAGTGATTAATGTCAACACAAGTGAGAAATATCTTAGAAACATATGCTATCTCAAAATGCAATATTCATGACAAAAACAAACACAGTTTACCAAAGCAATCAACCAGACAAAATCAAACAAAGAACACTCACCAAATTAAAAATGTACTGAAAACATTTTAAATATTGATTTAATCATCAATGTTGACAGTCTCTGACCGTGGCCTCTCTTCCAACGAGGATGCTAAGAACCAGAGGATAAGGGATTCACCCAAGATCACAGTGAAAATTCTAAGGGCCAAACGTGAGTTTTGTGTTGACTGACTATGAAAACATGGTGCCCCTCGATATCACAAGGGTGGAGGTGATGAGAAGGCTGAGAGACAAAAGCTCAAGCAGCCTTCTGCCGTGCTTACTCATTCATTCACTTTACAGGGTATGGAATTCTTACAACGTGCCAGATGCTGTGGACAGGTACCGGGGAAAGAACTGAGAACAAGACAAAAATCTCAGTCCTCAAGGAGCTTGTTTCCTGTTTTTCCAACCTTGAATTGAATTTCATCACTATGCAGGACAGGCCTCTAGATAAACAGGCTTTCCTGTTTATAGGTTCTAGGCTCTATAGACTGATCTTCTCCAAATAAACTCCCTAATTTTCCCTGTAATATTTGTAATGGTATTGATATCTCTGCATGATATACCATGTACCCTCTCTTAAAACTGAGAAAGCTTCTCTTGGATAAAAATATAAGCTACCAATTCATTTATAAATTATTTGGCACAATATAAGACTCTGAACAGAAGGCACAAAGGCTTGGTAGCGTGGGAATAGGCAGGGGAGAGAAGAGTGAAGAGCAGGGGGATGCCGGTGGCTTGGGGGCTGCCAAGGTTGGTGGGAGCAGGGAGCTGCATCTGAGAAGAGAGGAGGATCTTAAAGGACAGCTGGAGGGCCCAGTGGAAGGTGGAGCTCTGGGTAGATGGTTCAGAAAGTTTTAATGAAAGGACCGCTTACATGTGTGGGGATGGGCATAAGGGAAACAACAAAGCATGTTGAGGCTCCCAGACACCAGCAGCAGCAGAAAGCCATCATCACCCATTATCACAGGAAGGACACAGTGTGACAAGAGTGCACTGAAAGTCAGAGCTGCAAGCTATAACAAGGCAGGGATCACAGCACTGTCAACTGAAGTGACTCAGGAGGGAGGGAGAGAAGAAATACGCAGGCTCCCCCTTTTTGCACACTCTGACCTCCTGCAGGAACCTCAGATTAGTCGAATCCAACTGTTGGTGGAAATATAGAACAGCATCAGAGATTAGACCAGAGGAGTCAGACCGGACTTGGTTCAGCCACCTTAGTATTTGAGCTCTGGCTAAGAAAGAATTGAGGGCCAAGGCTCAAACTGTAAGAGAAAGTTTATTTAGGAAGTCACAGAGATAGAAGAAGTGAGCTGTAGAAGGGCTCAGAAAACAAATTACAGAGGGAAAAGAAGGACCACTGGAGCTTAGGAAAGAGAGAGAGAGAAGAAAAACCCTTCTGGGGGAAGAGAGTGGGGAAAGAGCCGCACTGGGTCCTCTCTCTTGAGGGTATTTATCTGGAAGTCTCAGGGGGAGAATTCCAATAGGATATTCATCATCATTGCAGGTGTGTCCTTTCTGGATCATGGCCTCTACTGATCTGTCGTTGGCGGGGGAGGTCATTAGTCAGTGCAGCTGGTCTTAATGTCAGCCATGACCTCGCTTGTCTGGTTCTGCTGGTTTTCTGGGCCTGGAGCTGAAACACAACTGAGGCCTAAATGCATTTGATGCAGATCAGAATCCATTGTCCTGAGATCTTAATGCTTCAGGGCTCTCTAAGGGGGTCTACCACATGACTAGGCACATGCCAAGGGAGGAAAAGTCAGGGGAGGGTACAAACTGAATGACCAGCAATGTGCTAGGGACGAAAGGTCACCCTGGGGGCAAGGTCCTGTTTTCCCACTTTTGCCCATTGGTAGGCACCTGGTACTTTTCACCCTGGTGATCTTCTGTACCTGGCCCATCGTCCTTGCTCTCCTTATGTCTGTCTAACTGCCTACCACACAACCAGAAGACAACTAGCCAGGGAACCCAACTGATGCAGTTCAGAGAGGCCAGCTTCCCAAAGTAAAAAACTGGGTAGAGAAGGAGAGTGGATTTGGGTTGGGGCAAACAGAGCAAATGAGTACAGACACTTAGAAAAGTGAAAAACAACTTCCAAACACACATGAAGTGCAGAATAGAGTAACAGGTCTCCATCCATCTATAACCGAGCGTTAATAATTATTAGCATTTTCTATTTGGGGGATGGAGTACACTTTACATTCCATTATTTGAAAGAACCCAAGTTCCCTACATTAAATTTCTTATGAATTGAACAGCAGAGCTGTCTCCATATGTTGCGCTGAACCTTACTAAAAGCCATGTCTACACTAGTGACCCTCCTCCATGGGAGGCACTGAAAATCTAAAAGCTCCATTTCTTAGACTGCACTGCAGCCAGGGTTCTGCACGTCAATTATGTTCTGCTTTTAAAATATGCTTACATGCCTTTGGAAGGCAGGTGGCAACCATCTCCCTACAGCGGAGGGAACCTGCTCTGCCCGACGCAAGTGCTCTCAGTTAAGACTCCGTGCTCCACTGCGGGGATGCCATCTTTTGGGGAGTAAGAACTAGTAGCAATGGCAGCAGTGATAGCAGAAACAGCGTCACATCGTGTGACAGTGTCAGGGTCCTGCAACTCAGTCTAGGAGGCCCCTTGACGTTTCCCCTTTGAAACGTTCCATTGTTTGAAACAACCCAATTCCCTGTATTAAATCTCTTACTGATTGAAAGACTTAGAGCAGTTTCTCTTTGTTACGCCTATTCCTGACCCTTTACACTAGGTCAGTCCACTTATGGGACTTGATTCAATTCTGAAGAGTGATTTGAACTCTTGGAACTTACTTCCGTAGAGATGGAAGTAACCCAAGAAGCACTGTTTGGGGAGCAGTGATATTGGGCACTGACATCTAAAAGAAAAAGGTGCTGGAGAATTAATTTCCAAATGACTACAAAGTATCATTTAATACAGTGCTCACAGGTCCCCTCTGAAATGACATGTTCTGGAGGTAATGATAGGTTAGGAAGTCTCATGCTCAGTGAGTGTGCTCTGGGGGCCTATCAGACTGGGTGGGAAGGAGTGAGAACTGGTAAGTTTGAGAGTTTCTATGGAGCATCACAGGACAGGCTGCGTGGCCTGACTAAATCACTGATGGAAGTCAGGTGATGAAGTGTCTGCACTGCAGTGCTCATGGTGTGACTTTGTGAAGGCTTCTTTGACTGAGACACTAAATAGGACCTTAAATTCACCCAAAGTAAAGTGGCCCATGTGCTGCCTGGCCCTAAGGGCAGTCTCTGTAATTGTCACATGATAATTTGAAGCAGAATCAGTATTCCCTTAAATTCATCATAAGGAATCTATTTGCACTAAAGCATTTGTGAACAATGAAGGTTTTACAGGTTTCATAGGAGAGACAGAAGGTATGATTTACATTGTACATGCTGGAGTATTCATCTCTTTTCCAAAGTCTTTCATTTGGCATGAAGTTTCACTAGTCATGAAGTGGACTTCTCTCTCACTTACTCTATGAAAACCATACTTTTGGCAAGTTATCATAGATATTGGTAGACACTCTTGGAGGTGAAGAGAGGAGGGTTGGGTCACTTTATGATAGCAGTAGATTCCTGACATCAGATTAGGTTGAGCCCTCCAACCCTCTCCCCTGACATTTTAAATACACTATGGTATTTACAGGGTAATACCAAGACCTTTGTGTGTTTTTCTTCCACTTGTGAACTAAAATAATAGCATTTTATTCTCATCTTCTTGCCCATCTCCATTTTTGTCAGATTGTCAGGAAACAGTTTCTTCTTTCCTGACAATAAGAAAGTAGATAACTGCCTTTTCCTTTAACTGCTTCAGTGGTGTTTGTAGGTGAGAAACCATATTTAAGCTTCGGCTCCAGTAGTCCCAGAGACTCAGTGTTCAGCCTGCCAGCTGCCACAGGCAATAGTTTCCCCACGTAACTGCCCCACGAGTGCTTAAATAATATGGCAGAAAAGTGTTTGCTAAAGATGGAATTACGTAAGCAATACTGTACTGGGAGGCTCTACCATTTATTTTCTCCCCGAATTCACTCAACACACCTTAAGGTTTAAGTATTTTCAGTCACATTTAACAGTGGAAGAATCTGAGACTGAGAGAGGTTAATTCATCTGTCTGGGCCATGGAGCTAACACATAGTGAAACTTAGAATCGTCACAAGGCTGAGTGAAAAGCACAAAGAGAGAGAGAGAGAGAGAGAGAGAGAGAGAGAGAGAGAGAGAGAGAGAGAGAGAGAGAGTGTGTGATGAGACAGAGCAATCAGAGCCCCCAGAAAAGTCAATGGGGTCAATAATGACTCCATTCCAGCGGCCCAAACAGAAGGGAAAACGTTACCCTTACCCTGAGGTTGAGATTATGATGAAAAGACAGAAGCTGGAGCAGTGAGACAAGACTATGAAATGTGTAGAGAAAGTAATCCATCTTAAAGAAATAATCACTTTAATATAATCTTTAATTATTACCAAATCAGTGTTTCTACACTGAAGAAAATTAGAAAATATAGATAAAAATAAAAATGCAGAAACACTTTGCTCTTACTACCCAGGGACTACTCCTGTTCATACCTTAGTCCATACACTTTTAAGTCAACATAGACATGTATGTACATATGCATATGTCTGTATTTTTACAGACTGAGACCATACTGCACATACTGTTTTATAACCAGCTTCTTAAGGTAACCATTTCCACATTTCTTTAACAGTAGGTGTGCTTGCGGGCCCCTCACCCGAGTGTGTGTGCCAGCTCCCGCTTCCTCCTGGCCCTGCCCGTGAGCTTACTTTCTCCCCTGTGCTGCTGAAATCTGCCGCAGTTCACTGTCGCCTCTTATTTTTTCATCTCTTCTAAGTGTAAAAATAAAAGTCAATGGAATTTAAATAAGGATTTAGATTAGATACCACAAATTCTTCATCTGGAATCCAAACTGTGTGTGCACACATGCCAGTGCGTGTACACATGCCGCTGCGTGTACTGTATGTTACTGAGATAGAGACACACGGCAAAGATGCAATCCAGTGCTAGGATTCTGCCTTTCTTTAGGTGGTTTCTGAGTTACAGTTCTGTTCAATGATCATTAACATGGGAAATGATAACTCAGGGCTCCCCGAGGTCTGACACAATTTCTGGGTCACTATCAAAAAATGACTCATGTGCCCTGACCAGTGTGGCTCAGTTGGTTGGGCATTATCCTACAAAGCAAAATGTCACTGGTTCAATTCCCAGTCAGGCACATGCCCAGGTTACAGGTTTGGTCTCTGGTAGGGGTGCGTACAAAAGGCAAATGATCGACGTTTCTCTCACACTGATGTTTCTCTCCCTCTCTTTCCCCCTCCCTTCCCCTCTCTCTAAAAATAAATAAATAAAATCTTTAAAAAAATGATTCATGTATGTCAAGCTTATTTGGGTGTTTGAGGTAGGAGTAATTATTCCAGTATTACAGGCATGTAAACAACATCCCACTACTTTCTTACCTCAGCTCCTGAAATGTTGGGATATTTCTTGTTGTGTGGGACAAGTTTCTCTCTGGGAGCTGACGTAACCATGGATCACTGTTGGGTCTTGCTGGTGTTCTCTTTTGTCCTTCATCTTTGGAGAGTTGTTTTCCTTCCTCAAACCTAGCACCTGCTTTATGAAGGTTTAGTAATTGAAATTTTTTTCTAAAATTTTGTTGGGGTGATGGGAATGTCAGTTATGGAAATTTCTTTCCACTTCAAAAATCACAGCATACATTTCAGCTGGGGATCACCATAACTACTGAGTGGTGTGCTGATGCATAGTAATTGACAGCTGATGCTCTCTATTATGCTTTTAAATATTTAACCCTCGATGTTTTATTGAACTCTGTATGAAGCTTGTTAGCTACTCTTGAATTTTTTTTCTTGAAGTCTTCCCATTTTATTGCATCCCAATTCTTTATAAATTAACCATAGTGGTAACAACGGGTATAAGAGGGGATACTAAAACCTATGCAATGGGGCAGATTCTAATGCATAAACTAAGATGTTATATGTAAAATGCTTAATGTGCATCTGGTCAGAGAAGGCAATAAATGTTATAAGTAAAAGAAAATAAGAGACTGAGCAGCATGTGCAAGGTCGTCTGGTCCATAAAGTGGAAGACCGGGGCCTTGACCTTGGGTCCTAAGACTGTAAGGTTAGGGCTCTCTGGTCCACTATGCGGTGTTTCGCGGCCATTGGCTCTTTCAGACTATTGCTACAAATGAGTGCTTGGTAATGATGAAAAGTGTTGACATACATTCTCGAGGGGACTGTGAAACTGTCTTCCTCAGTGTTGTAAAACTTACGTTTTTTGGATCTGGAATTGTTCACGGCAGTCTCTCCTACTGGGGCATAGCAAGCAAGAGGGGCTGTGGACCATGAGGTCTCTCTCTGTTCCTTCCAAACCTTACAGTCTGTTAAAATGACACAAAACTCAGCCATGTGAGAGGCCTATCCCTTCAGGAGGGCCTGAACAGATATCTCCTCTTCTCTCCCCTAAGAAAACACACCTAGCTTTAGGGAGTAGGTAACAGCTTACAGAGAGGAAGTTGAAAAGAAGCATCCAGCAAAAACAAACCAACAAATCAGATGATTTTGCCGGTTGTTTCTTTTTGACAAGATTCACAGAGGACTGAGAAGCCACACAAAGAAGAGGACTGAAGAGGGTATTGGAATCTAGACTACGGTGTGTTTTAGTGTTTACTTCTGCCATTACATTAATCATGTCTTATGCTTCACGCTGAAGTTATATTTAAAAAAAGCCCTAATGATACATTGATACATTGTCCTTTGTTGTGAGTATAAAGACTTAATTTGATGAATAGAAGTTAAGAAAATGTTTAATCTTCCATTATAGTATAATGATTGAGATTCATCCATCTGCTCCACAATAATAATAATTTATCATGGATGAGCATGCTTATAAATTATGGAGGCATGTAACAGAAATCGAGTGCTTTCTCCTAATTCCTAAAAACTTCGACCTTACCCTCTTTTGACAGACCTATGCTTTTATCTCTAAGGTTATTCCTTATACCTCAGATTTCCCCCACCCACATTTTGCAACATGTTCATTCATTCTTTTTGGAGGAGCTGGAAAATAGAAGAGGAGAGAGACTTGGTAACATCTCAAGCACTACACTTTTCATTTCTGTCTCTTTAGGAACCCAGCAGCAATATATCTATTTTCTTTATTTCCCACTTAGTATCCTTGGAAGATGGATACTTGTTTGAATGTTGTTTTTTCTGTCTAGCTAACCTTGGTCTGATGTTTTGAATTAGAGGTACATTGGCGGAAGTTCGGCTGACCACAGAGAAGGTGGGGGTGCACAGATGGGGTGAGCTGGGGCAATCAATTGGTGCTTTATGATGCAATATATTCCTCAGGTGTTCATTTGAACCTTAAGAAAGCACCCAGGAGAGGGAGAGAGCAGGCAATCCCACAGAACTGTCTCGGCAACTCTAGTGTCTCTACAAAGAGGGATTTCTTTCCTTAAGCGTAGGCAGTAACCAAGAGACGGAAACACACGACGGAGTTACTAATGGTTGAGATGGAGGGACACACAGTACCTGAGTGGATTCACTAATGAAATTAGATGGGGACGTATCTGGACATCCGTGGGAGAGAGGGAATACCTCAGAGGAATGAGATCTGTGGGCTGAGGAGAGATTCTGCCTGGATATTGATGATTTAATTTAACTTGGAAATAACTTTTATTTGTCTGAACAAGTGAACTTGAAGGCAGAAAGAACTTATTAGAAAGACGCTTTTTCCTGAAATCCAGTCTCCTCCAGGACTGGAAGGTGAGAGATGCTAAGGGTCAGAAAGGATTCTATATGGCAATGTCCTGTGAGGAAAAGGCCAGCCGACCTGCCAGCCACAGTGGGAGGGCTCGAAGAGAGGGCATATGTATAAAAGTTCAGGTAGCTAAAACAAACAAACAAAAAACCTGTGTGCCTATCATGGTAATGTTTGGGGTATTTGCTTCAGAACTATTTTTTAAATTGTAAGTTTCTACAGATGCAGTTGAAACCCGTTTTTCCTTTTCCTTGGTTTGGCTCCCCTCTTCAGAGATACTATGCCTGTGAAATTGGCGTCTCTCCCTCCCTTCTGCGTCTTTAGTCTTTCACTGGATGTGTGTGTCTGGACAGAGTCTGAACCTTCACACATGCACACACAACCTTCAGCAACTTGCCCTTTTTCACCTAGCATTGTTTCCAACATTTATTTGTGTTGATTTATACAGCTTCATTTACTTAACTGCTGTCTAGTATTATATCACAATTTACTTGTCTGTTTATTGATGAAGTAGATTGTTTCTGATATTTGGCTGGTAAAACCAATCCGAGGTGAATATCTTCCTGCATGTCTCTTTGGGCATTTACGTGAGATTCCTTCCTAAGATCTCTCTGTCAGAAATGGAACGTGTGAATCATTATGTATGTACAGATTTGAGTTCTCAAATATGTTCTCCAAAACATCACTCCCACCAGCAGAGTATTTCCATTTCATCACACCTTATGCTTTTAAAGTTTTTTGTCAATTGATGCAATCCTTTAACATCAGAAGAAACCTGAATGGCCCCTCGAGGTCCTTTTGAGGGGTAAGAATCTATCTTATTTCCAACAAACAGGATTATATCTCACTGTGACACTTCTTGATGAAACCGCTGTGTCATTAGTGCTTAATTTAACTGTAGCCTAGAACTGGGCCTGTCTCAGTCTTTTGGGTGTTGATGTCCCTGATATTTCAGGTATTGCCACAATGAGAAGTTATCATTGCAGATCTTTAAGGTGAGATACACTCAAGGGATACACACCACTGCAGGAATGTGTAACCACCCCAACGTGGGCCAAGAAATAATGTTTGTCATCTAATTTGTCCCAGACAGAATGTGTCTTTTGTGAAGCCCCTGGACTCTTGCCCAGGGAGTTTGGGGAAGTTAAGAAGCCAGACGCACTCTTTCTTACTTTCTGAAAAGGTAATGAGCTCCAGGAGCCTTCTCTCTAAGTCCTGAGTCCAATCACTTTACCCATCTCTCTTCAGGAAAAGGGGGAATTCAAAGGCCCCACAGACTTGGAACAAACCCCCAACCTAGTAACCTGTCAGACAAACGCAACCACGTCTGGGTTCACTCCTCCCAGGATAGACAGAAGAGCTCTAAGCATGACATCCTGAAGAGAGATGAGTCTCTCTGAGCCATAGTTAAGTTGGGAACAGAACTTGAACTTGAGAAAGCAGACCTGAGGCTAAATCAACTCATTCATTTTTTCAAACAGCTAGCAAAACCAGATTATTTCTGGTTGCTTTTGAATTTGACTAAATTCATTTATTTAGCATCTAGTAGTACATGTTTATTGTGACTGAAGGCTGCAGTCGTGTGAAAAACGGGAAGTAACGAACACACAAGGTAGGTCAAAATTCGCAGAAGAGCTCCCACCAGAGGCTGAGTTGGGAGCCCCCATACTCTGTGGCTCTTCAGGTGGCTGAGTGGGAGCAACCTGCCCGGAGAGCTTTCCCCTGTCGACCTTCTTTGGTAAACTACAGAGCTAAAGTAAAAGTTGCTAAATGAAAATCAGTAAAGGTGAGAGACTGGTGGATGAACTCTCACAGGTGGATGAGCTCCCTTAGGGGGGTTGCTTGAGAAGAGAAGCAGGGCCACATTGTCGCCAAGGAAACCCCACTCTTCGACACCTGGATTAGCTCAGCTGAGAACCAGGGATGTTTGCTCAGTGTCAGGACAGGGCTTTGGAGTGTCCAAGGCTTCCTGATTTGCCACACGGAGACGAGGTGGCCCCTGGGACAGAGACATTGGAAGGTGGTGGCTCATGGAGAGTCATTCCAGGTCTTTGAGGCTCTCATTAATCTGGCGAACTCGCTTCCTCTCTCCATCTCAAGCTCTAGAATTACTTTAAAACTTATGCTTATTTAAATCATAGCCAATACTTAAATAGCATGTTGCACATGCCAGGAAATTTATATGTGTGAGCACCTTTCATTGTCTCTCGCAACAATCACTATAATCTGCTGATGGGGAAACTGAGGCATGGAGTGGTTTAACAACTAGCTTAAGACTCCTACAACTAGTAAGCAGCAGATCTGGGTTTGAAAATGGAGCTAAAGACCATTGTTAACCACGATAGTATACCGCCCCGGGTTTAAAGCATGGTTTACTGCCTCTTCCCAGCTTTTATACACATAAAAACACGCAGCTGTGCACTTCAGCTCGAGTGGCCGTCCCTCCCTGGTTCCATTATCTTCTAATCATTTTAATAAACCAACTCCTCCAATGGAAAAATCAGGTTTTTAAAAACCACTTGTCATATCCTGTTTACCTTAACAGACAAAATACAATTTTAGCAATACTCTTTTGATGTAAATATAAAAGTATTGAAAGCATAAATAAACTATCAGGCCAACCAAATAGTAATTATTTTGACATCAAACAAAATATCAACTATTTCCCAAGTAAATAATCTCTGACAGCATCTAAAAGACAACGAGACCACGAAGCATTCGGGGCACTAATGTCTGCAGTACGTGCGGATAAAAGAAGCAAATGCTGGTGGATCAAAGAGGGCCCTGTGCAATGAGTAATGTAACACTCATCTCAAATTAAACAGCCATCGCCATGATGTGATGCAGAGTTGTCTACCCCACTGTTCCTGGGAGAAAGGGAGTCGGGGAAGAGGAAGGCACGGATGTCTGGGGCAGAGGCAGAGAGGTAGAAATAAAGGAGAGAGGGGGCCATCTCTGCATTCTGGCTCCTCTGCTCCACGGAATGGGTAGGGGTCCATCCATCACACCCCATCACGGTATAATGGCACCTGGGTGTTGTGTCTGAAGCAGTGGTTTAAGACGCTGGGGAATCTGAGAATGGGATGGAAATATGGGGGCAGCTACAGAGAAAGATGCATGACTGGCAATGCGAACATTTGAACATCATTTCCAGGGTCTCAAGGATTTGTTGAGACCCATCCATGTATTCCAAGCCATAGATCCCAGGAAAACAACCCCATTTTTAGAAATTGCTCAGTCAATCACACAGTGTTGAATAAGAACCTAATATGTACTTGGTGTTAGGTAGATGAAAAAGAAAGTTAAAATGTTTATGCATTTATGGCTGATTTTCAAGACAACCCCCCCCAAACTCATAGAAATTGATTAGGTATCAATCTGAGGTAGGGGCATACCTCAGACATATGGCAGGTTTGGTTCCAGATCACGGCAATAAAGCGAGTATCACAATAAAGTGAGTTGTAATATTTTTGCTGGTGGAATTTTACAAATTTGCCTTCAGTCTGTAATTTGTCTAGCATTCCTCTGGGCAGCCACTTTAAATACAGTGTCTGTGGTTCTCAGGCTTCATCAGGCATCAGAATCACCTTGGAGCTTTTTAAAAATCCCTGGGCCTGGCCTCCATAGTTTATTAGATCTGGAGCAAACCCGAATTTGTATTTCCAACAGGTTTCCAGCTGACACAATGACGCTGCTCTTGTGCACTACACCCTAAGATGTGGATTCTATTATACCCAGTTCACAGATAAGGAAGCCAGAACCCAGAGACGTGAGATAACTTGTTCAAGGTCACACAGCTGATAAGAGGCTGAGCCAGGACTGAAATGCAGGCACTCTGGTTCCAAAGCAGGAATTGCCAGACTTTCTTAAAGGGCTACATAATAAATATTTCAGGCTTGCAGACCTTATGTGGTGTCTGTTGCAACTACTCAACTCTGCCATTGCAGCGCAAATGCAGGCATAAGCCATATTAACATGAAGGGGCATGGTTGTGTTCCAATAAAACTTAATTACAAAAACAGGTGCCTGGCACATGGGCTACAGCCTGCTGGCCACTTCTCTATGTTTTTAAAGCCTTAAATATGAAACGGCAACCTCAAAGGACTGTTCACACACACACACACACACACACACACACACACGAATGCATTACAATTGCATAGCATTGTGCCTGTCATATAATAAACCAAAACCTGTTGTTCTCATAATTACTGAGAATTCCCAATGTCACAAGTAAGTGCCTCACTTCTGAAATCTTCAAGCCTAGAAGTCTAAGAGAGGGCATGCTTGGCCCCCACAGCAGAGGGCCCAGCACTCACAGGGCTTCTAAATTCTGCTGCCTGGTCCCCAGGGGGAGGACACCCTTGGTCTGATGGATGCGTGAGGTCTTCATGCAGGTGGCACGCAAAAAATGGAAAATGACATGGATCACAGAGTCACCAACTCTGGGGTCTGGAGTTGGGAGCGGGGCGGAGAACTGGGAGAAAATTTAGGGAAAGGATTGCGGTGATTAAGGAGAAGCAGGGAATCAGTACCTTGGAAGGAATGGTTGACGTGTAAGTTATATGTCTCTTCTGTAACAGAGCCCTCCAAGCACCCAATTCGTTTGAGGCACAGAGAGTGTATCCACTTTGTCACTTAGCAGTGCTACTCTGAGGGGCCCCACTCTGGGAGCCCAGGAAGTCTCATCTCACTCCAAATCCATCACCCGGTTAATGAAAGTCCAGCTCTCCATAAGGTGCAGCAACAGGACAGAAATAGAAATACCTTGGATGCCGTATTCAATCATATAATCATCCATAAGCATTTTTCAAGTTACTGTCCCCTCCTCATGCTTGATTTCCTCATCTGTACACTGGGGACACTAGTACCTCTCACCTGGGGCTGTCCTGAGCATGTAAGCATCAAACACTGAAAACAGTGTCTGACACATAGTAAGTGCTAACCATTATTTTTGTTATTGTAATAGTTTTATGCCACCCTCCTAAAAATCCTGTGAATAGGTAGCAAAAGCATGTGGTTATTATCTGTTTTCCAGGTGAGGAACCTGTGGCATAGCAATGTCTGATTTTCTCTTTTCCCCCAAGATTGCAGCAGTTCTGGAAATAAAAGCTCCTGATTCCTGGTTCAGGTCTTTTGTCATTGGCCCAGAACGAAAGGAATATTTTCCCTTTAATCTCAAAGTGTTTTGGGGAAACTCCTAGTATGGTCTTCTGGGATCACTTCCCTAACCAAGGATTTTCTTTCTTAACTAGGAAGCTTCTTGTTATAAAATCCAGCTGCCCAATTCACTGTGGATTTGTGAAGAATCACCAGACTGTTGGGACAGATGGGATGAAACGGGGCTTTCCCGTCTGCTTACAAACATCTCTTACTCAAACTTGGGTAAGTGATTAAACTGAGCAGAAGGACCCTTCAGTTTTCTTTGGGTCCCTTGGGGGAACAGGAAGCAGGGCTGATAGTTCCCAGGAAAAGAGGAAGACTTGTGTGACGCTCGCCATTGGACTCGAGCCCTCCTGCTAAGTGTTAATGTTAGTGTGATATACTTTCTGGTGCTCTCCAGTTATAAGCATTTTCACATATATTATCCCATCTTCATGATAACCCTGTGAAGCTGATGATCTGCAGATCAGGACTGCGGCTCCAAGAGGTTAAGTAAGGAGTCCAGCACCGTTCAGTGGGCAAGCCTCTCACACCTGCAGTTCACCAGCAGGAGTAGCCGGACTGAAGAGAGGAGAGTCAGGGTGATGTGAACAGCTCTTTCCCCAGAAGCCAGAAAGCCAGAGTCCAGCCAAGAGGTGAAAGGAGGGCAGCAGGCCAACTGCCCTCAATGGGGCCTGCTTTGTAGTATGGAGGTGCTAAGACAGCCATAAGCCCAGTCTGCACCCAGAAGCTTTACCCAGATCAAGCCACTGGGCCTGGCTCCACTTTCCTTTTCTTTTAAGGAGGGAAAAACCCAAATTATGGTTAGTTTCAAAATATCCGATGGGGCAAAATAGCTCCCTCTGGTGGCTATTTCTAGTAGTGGCAAGCAGCAGTAAAATCAGAGCCAACAAGCATTTATGAAAGCAAGATCCATGAGAGGGAGATCATTTAAGATAAAAAGCAGTGTTCTTCCAGATACCATTCTTCCTGGGTATGGGAGTCATTTCTATCATTTGTCATTTCTCCCTCTATAGAGGGACTTGTATCTCTCTCTCACACACATGTACACACAGACACAACCCTATACCTATATTTATTTTGTTCTTCATTCTATGCCAGGGACTTTACAGTCATTATTTCATTTAAGTTTTATTATTGTGGCCTTATTAGACCAATTTGACAGCTGGAAGAAACGAAGGCTCAGAGATGTTGAATGAGTTTATCAAAGTCACACAACTTGTTAGTGGTAGAGCCTGGATTCAAACTCAAGCTTGACTTCAAATCCCTAGCTCTTTCCCACTGCACTCGCCTGCCCATCACGGGAGGCTTTGTTATTGATATTTGCCAACACTGATGTTGACCCTGACATGCCATTACTAGCACAGTGGTTATGCATCAGAGCCACAAAGATACTTTCAAAATACAGATCCTAGTCACCTACTTCAGAAACACCAAATCAAAATCTCTAAGTGTGAAGCCCATGAAGCTCTGCTTTAGAAAATCATTACCAGGCAATTCTGATGCTGACAGCTCAGTTCAGGTCTGTGAACTCACCTCTGTAAGCCACTGCTCTGGTGCTTTCACTTTTCTAGGACCCTCTGGTCTATAAATTCATTTGCATGTGAGAAAGAACACACTGAAGTAAAGAGATGGCGGAGGAAGTTTGCTGGCTGAGCTCTGAGGTTCAGCTCTGCCCACAGGACTGGGAGGACAGACCGTTGGAGACTGTCTCTGGACAACTGTATACAGGCTGACTTGAGGTAGCCGTGTTGACAGTGTCAATCAAAAATTGAGGAAAAGAAAGACTTGGGGCTCAGGCCATAAAGAGGCTGCTTCTGCAAGGAAATACAGAACAGAGAGAAAGTGGCTTAAACTGAACCTGTGAGTAGAAACATAATGAGAAAGTCGGGTTTATTAGTTAGTATGTCAGTAGCTGCTGTAACAACTAAAAAATATATAAATTCTACCTATAAAATGGCTAAAACATAACAGAAGTTTATTTCTCACCCAGAGAATAAACCAAGGGAAATGTTTCAGGTTGTGGGACCAAGCCTCCTTCCATCTATGGCTCAGTTTTCCCCTGGGGCCTCCCTGCGGCCAATCATTGAAAGGAGATTAAGAGCGTTGAAGAGACACACCCATTTTTAAAAGCCTTAGTCTTCTAGCCGTAGCCCAGGAGATCTAACTACATGCCCATCCCCAACTGAAAGAGAAAGAGGAAATATAGTTTCTCCGTGCCCAGAAACAAAGAGGAACAGGACAGCTACATTCAGCCAGTCTCTGCCATGTTATATGAGAGTTCTCTCCAAAGCCTGTGCTTAGAGAGGAATCCAGCTGGTGGCAGGTAGAGGGAACACAGAATGACCCTGACCAAGTTAGATCAATGTCTTGAATTTAAACCTAGGCTAAACTATTCAAGTAATATGAGATTAGATGTTTGATACATCTCAGGAAAATTCTGCTAGAACTCCAGAGGCAGAGAACGGCAGAGGATGGCAGGAAATGGCTAGTGCAGGGCTTTGCCAACCAAACAGGCCAGAGGACTGTGCCCTAGTGTTCAAAAGCTACATGGAGAACTCAGCTGAGATATTCGTTAATTTAACCAATATTTGAATGCCCTTCCTTTGTGCCTTGTATCAGGTTATAGCAACAATAAGGTTTAAACATAAGGACGCTTATTGGCTTACAAAACTTGTGTGTGGTTTTAGGGTGATGTTCAGTCAGGAGCTGATCTGAAAACAAGTTATTGGAGTCAGTAGGATTTCAGTTTTTCTCTATTTTTCCGCTTGTCCTTTTCGTTTGCTAAATAAATACATTTGTAAAAAAGGATTCTACCATTTATTTCACACAATAAAGAACACTTAATGCCTTTGTTGGAATAGAATCTCAAAATAAAGTATAATCCTTTAAATTGAATACATCTAACTTTATGAAGAAGTCATTACATTGTTCCCATATTTCCCCTATTTTCTCCTCGAATCCCCAGCATTGCCATCATGGATGAGCAGGCACCTGTCCGTGGCCTGCACGCAACACTGTGGCCCCTCACCAAAAGTGACATATGCTAGTGCTCTCAGTGAGCTCAGGAGGCTCTTGGTAGAAACATCTGTCTTCCTTTTATCTTACTAGGAAATGGCAGATTTATTTGGACTTTCCCACAGTTCTCCAGAAACCATCCCACCTCCTATTCCTGCACCTGCAAAATCATGGTGCAGCCTCCCTGTCTTTTCTCCAATGTCCGACCCAAATAATTTAGTGTTTATTCTATTCTGAGAAGTAAAACTGTCAAATTCCATTATTGGAAAGTTCCCCCCCCTAAATACCAGGACCACATTCTACTTTGTTGAACTAGAACAAATGTTAAAGTCTGTATTTAGGTTGGAAAAATTAATTTGTGTATGTGCAGACTTAGAAATACATAGTTTCACATAGATTTATATAAAAAGTGTCCAGGGACTTTGGTGGATGGCATCTTACATGGAGTGAGGTATAGAGATACTTCTGAGTTAGCAGATGGAGCCCTGGTCCCTGGGGGTGATCCCTGCTGTGTGGGAGGGTCCTGTTCAGTCTGGGGGCTCATTTGAACGGGACCACTCACCAACTTCATTGTTTTCTGAAAACAATAGACGATGATGAGAAGGATCTTTGCACTGAGTTATAAGGAAAATCACTGAAGAACCTGAAGATTTTTATCTTGGAGAAGGAAAGATTCAGATTAACCTAGTATTAATCTGAATCTTTCCTGGAGGCAAACCAGACAATTGGGGGAAAGCAATAGAGAGTTGGACTAGACTTAAGTCCTAACAGAGAAGAATTTTTGAACATTTGCAGTTCTGAAAATGAACAGGCTCTTTAGGGACAAAGGTGAGCTTTCCATTAAGAATAGGGTAGAGAGGGCCCTTGCTTTGAAAGGGAGGTTGTCTTAGATGACACCTTCTAGCTCCTACATTGTCTGAAAGGATACTGGATTTGGGGGGGTGGGGGAGCAGGCTCTGTACAGAAACAGAATAAGCCCTCTCAAGAAATGGAGAGTGAAACACTGAATAAAATATAAACAGTAGGCATAAAAACAATGCATCTGCATTGTTTGCAGGCCACTGATGGCAAGTTTGACTACCTTAGCTCCTGTTGTCCCATCCCCTACCAGGCCTGTCTTTCAATTAGTGCATGTTTGAGTTCCAATGGGCCTCCGCTCTAACTCCTGGCTGGAGGGCCTCTCTTCTTCCTTTGAATTCATATGGCAAATTGTATGTAACCTTTTATGTTTTAAAAAGTTATTTTAAGGCTTCTAATATAAAGTAATACACATTTATTATGGGGAGATGCTGCTGCCCTGTGTCCAGATAGCCAGGTTCAAACACTGACTCCACTACTTCCTAATGGGAATTTTATTATTTTTATTACTAACTATACAAGGGGCCATGTACAGACGGACATGCACAATGCAACATACAGATCATGTATCACAGAAATGTACACTTGAAACCTATATGATCCTATTAACCAACGTCACCCCCCAAAATTTAATAATAACAACAAAAATAAACACTAAGTGTAGGGATCATCAATAAGGCCAAATTAAAGTTTTGGGAAGAGGGTGTGTGTGTGTGTGTGTGTGCACACACATGTGTGTACTTGGAGGGATTGGTGGGAAAAAAGCAGCCATCTTTACATATAGACTATGACTATAGATTCCTAATACTCTTCAGAAGCTTTGATAAAATTACTAGAAACCTTGAAAGGTCCTAATTGGCAGAATCCAGGAATAGCGGTGGGAATGAAACTAACATTTACTGATAGTTGTTATTTAATGTAAGCTTCACTTCTATAACAAATAGACCCCAAAATGCAATGACTGCAGTGAAACAAAGGATTTTTCTTGTTCTCACAACAGTTTAGAGTGGCATTCTAGCATTCTGGAGTGGCTTAGGTAGGGAGAGAGGGGGTGCTTCTGCTCCATGAAGTTATTAAGGGACCCAGGCTGCCATGTTCAGTGTGTGGCTCCAAAGTCTGCTGGACAATGTCCCCACCCATGAGCTGATTGCTGTGGCAGGGGAACGGGATACTGATGAACCGAACCTAGGCCAAATCGTCACTGGGGTGGGGAAGGCTTCTGGAGTATGCTGAGTAGCCATGAACTATCCTTTCTCTTCCCTGAGCTTCCTTTCACAGAAAAGTTTACAGACTTAGATGTCTGCACCTTAATGTAAACTAACACATTGAGATAGTCTCCCAAAAGTTGTAAACTTAAAATCTTAGTTCTATCTGTGGGGTAATGGGCTTTATTTATGATCAGAAAGTTCACAGGGTTGAACTTTCCTATGAAGGACTGGATCCAGCAAGTGGACTGATGGGGGCTGCTGGGAGCTCCAGGAAAGTAACTCGGTGCAGACAGGGAGGTGTAGACAGTGGCACCTGGGTTTGAATTCTGGCTTAAGAACTTACGAGCTCTGTACATTGGGCAAGGTACTTAAATTTTCTGGGCCTCAGTTTCCTTGTGTGTAAAATGGTGAGCACGTCCGTTTTCTTGTGAAGTTTTATGATGAGTGACATAAAATGGATGAAGTGCCCAATGAATGCAGATTCCATTTCCTGAAATCACATCAACTGTGGCCACCATTGCTCCTACATATAAAGCTGCTTCTGATGATCAAGAATATGTATTGTATGTATATATCTTTACTGAAAGCCCCAAGTTTCATATGTTCTCTTAAGCTTAAACAATTGATAATAATACTTCAAGTGGCTCTTACTGTGATAGAAGTAACCCTCGAAATATTCTATAGGATAGAGATAATTGGGATAATGTAGTTGCATTGGGACTGTTTTATCGTTTCTTTTTTTAAAACCATATTTCTGTTTCCTCTTCATTTTTCTTCTTTAGCTAATAAAAGATCAAAATTAATTAAATCTTTTGATCTATCAGGATAGCTCTTAGAGTAGGTGTTTAGATAAGGACACTGAACTTTTCCACACAACTGTACTCTGAACACTGATTTAGTGCCATGTCTTTAGCTTTCGGGAGATTAATTACTGCACCAAACACTACTAGGCTGACGGAATTTCTTACCTGAAGAGTGGGAATGAGTCTGCTATTTTATGGGGACTTATATAAAAGTAGCTGAACAGGACTCTGACTATACATGAGGCCTCGGGGGTGTTCACACCCTGGGCAGTCTACCCCCTCAGACTCTGGGTGATCCATCGGTCTGGACAGACCATACCCCCACTGGGGGTAGTGGTGATTGCCTCTACTCCCCAGTCTCCAGGGTAATGGTGAACATTGAGGCTGGTAAGTTTGCTGCGAGTGAGGAAGGTGATGTGTTTCTATACCAAGCTTTCCTCCACTTTCTTATTTAGAACATAGAGTATTTTAGTTTACTTTGAAGAAGAACACATGGACTTATAAATAACTGGAGACAACATGTCTTTTAGTCTCACATGATGTGAATGCTATTTAAAATCACACCAAGTGCTCCTGTGGGCTTATGAAGCAGTGCGTTGGGGCTCCGCTCTCCCCGCAGTGGCGAGCCGTTTTGTAAGGGCGTGTCGACTTTCTCATTTGACAGATGATGAAACAAAACTGACAAATGTTGGGCGATTTTTAAAGTCTTTAGATCTGTTCCTACTAACTGTGCTACATCTGGCTTACACATGCAGCACTCTCATACCATGCACTGCTTTTCTCTTAACGAACAGTGACTATTTTAAGAACCCTGTGCAAAGAAAGAGCTGATGCTCACTCTGCTCAGTACACGTTTTCTGTTTTCATGGCTAACTGACGCCAAATAAAGATGCAGAATGAGCTTGGAAAGGCAATGCATATTACATTTCAACAACAATGATAAGACCTCGACAGTCACAAACAGTTCTAACCTCCATTTGATGATCAATTTACATCAATAATATCCAACACTATCAAATTTCATGATGGCAAATGAAGGTGGATGTTCCATGGAGATGGTTGGGATGTATACGACTAATCATAGAGATTCCAGCAGCTGCCATAGTGGGTCAGAACTCAGATCTGAATGGCTTCAAGATTCTGCAAAGGACCACTTATTGGCAGGAAGGTGGCTTCTTTAAGCATGTTTTGAGCCTTGCAACCAGAGGCAGGTTTGCTGTAAAGCCAGTGAAATTTAGCAATGTGGTCACATGGTTGTAGTTTTGAAAATTTAGCAAATAATAAATAAATAAATATATAAATAAATAAAATGTGGTTTGTTCCCAGTCTAACTTTCTTCCCACTGCACTCTCACCCCTTGAAGTAGGTGTGAAAATGCCTGGGATTTGGGTCCTAGCATGGGGAAGTTGCATTGTGGATGCATTTATTTGGGTTTAGAGGGATGTAATTATGTGGTTTGCAGTCATTTCTGCATATAGTTATTTTTAGCCATCCTGGTAAAGGAATGACTTTGAGGAATACTTCTGCTGCCCACTGGGCTGATATACCTGACTTTGTGAAATGAATGTGCAGGGCCAGAAAGACAATCATGATATGAATTTACTCTATAGTATGCAACACAAATAGTAGGTCTGTGTTAGAGGAGACACATGATTAGAAAAGTCTTTTTAAAAAAAATCAGATGTGCTCTGGCCAGGTAGCTTAGTTGGTTAGAGCATCATCCTGATATGCCGACATTGCAGGTTTGATCCCTGGTCAAGGCACATAAAAGAATCAACCAATGAATGCATAAGTTAGTGGAAAGACAAACTGATATCTTTCTCTCTTTTCCTGTCTGTCACTCCTCCCTCCTCTCTCTCAAAAAAAATCAATAAATAAAAGTTAAAAAAAATCAGATGTAGAAAATTTTTGAAGTGAGGATTTGGCTTTAACATGGAAGTTCTCCCTGTCAGGAATAGTTTCAGTAATGCATTATGTGATTATAAATGCACCATATATTTTATTTTTTGATGAGAATTCAAAATTTATTTTAATTCTGGAGGGTAGGGAAGGATCTGTAGCAGTATCACCACCAGTGCATCATTTGTAGGTGAGATTACATAATATACACATTCCAAAATATTGCACTGAACTTTGAAAATAGTGGTGTAAATGACTTTACTGAAATTTGATGGTTCCAGATGAAAAGGCACACAAAATTATCACTGATTCACTACACAGCCAGAAAAATAAGAAACACACTACACTATTCAAGTCAATGTGTGTTGTATAAATGTAATTTGATTTACTCTCTTATTATACCTCAGTACAGTGTAGTTGCAATTTAAATACTTTAATTGTTCTTGTGTGTGTCTTAAGATTAATAAAATATAATTTTTCAGAATATACAGCCAAAATATATGAAAAAATAGAAGTGTATCACAAAGTTAATTATAAAATTATATGCATTTGTCTGGATTTTATGATATTTGTAGAATTAGACAATTTTTAAAAAATTTTAATTTTTTTGAGATTTAATTTTTTTTACTCTAAATAAAAACCCATGTCCATAGTTAACTTGTGTAAGTAACTTTGTTTTTCTTTCTTAAAGAAGCCACATCCCTTGGCTTGTGGCCACATCACTCTAATCTCTGCCTTCTACTATTTTAAGTATGTAAAATCTCTTTGCCTCCCTCTTACACTGATTCATGTGGTAGCATTTAGGGCTCACCAAATGATCCAGGATAATGTCCTCATCTCAAGATCCTTAATTTAAGCACATCTTTATCAACAACCTGCCCCCTTTTGCAAACTCATCACCCTTTTGCCACATAAGGTGAAATTCACAGGTTCCAGGGATTAGGATGAAGACATCTTCTGGGGGGCTGTTTTTAAGCCTATCATACTAGTATTACAATTCCTGGATGTTGTCATTGTTGTGTCCCTGTCTCTGTCCCAGTTCAGCCTCCCACTTCCTGGACAATATACTCTGAGGACCATCATAACCAACCTAGAATTGCTCTAAATTAGAAGGCCAGCTATCATCTCCATTCCCTTTTACAGTCTATTCCCCATGCCCCCAACCTACATTTTGACTTCACAGAGACATTTGGTTGCTTGAATCCAGATTTTTCTTTCAGTCTTTCAATCCTTTCTGTTAGTTTTCATAACAAAAGTTACAATCTCTTTCCAATATTCTGGACCTAAGCAAGTTTTGAGGTCTGGAACGTACTGGTTAATGCAAAGGTTCAGTTCCCTGATGAAAGGATCCTGCAACACCTCATTAGGTGTACACAGTAACAATCCTCCTAGTCCTTTCTTAAAGGGGTCTACTGCCATTTACCTGGGTAACTGATGATTGAGCACCCACACATTTCAAGAATTATTGGACAGAGGATCCTAGGTGACATTAACACCTGGAGACCTTAAGCGTCATCACTGGTTCCTGTTAGAGTGGCAGGAAATTGGAGCCAGGTAATAAATGAACGGAGTCCTTGCCACAGTGGGTTAGGCTTTTTCACAGTAGGTAAACTGGGTCTGCATATCCATCTGGTGGTCATTTTCCTGGCCTCTGAAAGTATAATTGAAAAAGACATACTTGGTACCATCCCTATATGGGATCCTTGGCTAATTGAATCTCCAATATGGTACCATTTGGTGAGTAGTTGACTACATTAGATCCCTTTCACACTAAAAAAAGACAATGATTTATTCAGACAGGACTAGATAGATGTTCTGGGAATGGATTTGCTTTTCCTGTCCACAGGACCTCCTCTCGTACCACTATTTGAGGCCTTATAGGAGTTTGATCCACCGGTATGGGATCCTACACACTCTGACATTGGACTAGGGGACCCACTTTTCAGAAAAGGAGGTCTGATATAGAATCCATGATCATGGAATTCACTGGTCATATTACATACAGTACCCCCCCCAAAGCTAGTGACCTGATAGAACATTGGAGTGGACTGCTGATGGCACAGCTGAAGAAAGTGCCAGCTTGAAGGTGCTGCTTTAGAAGGTGGGTGCCACTCTCTAGGACACAGTATATACTTGGAATAAAAGACCTTTGTATGTGGCTGTGTCCTCAATAGGAAAAATACACTGGTCTGGGAACCAGAGGATGGCAGCATCATTTTCAGTGACCCACCTGGGGGACTTGTGCATGTCATATCCACAAATCTGGACTCTACAGGGTTAGAGGTTATAGTTCCCAAAAGGGATCTAGAAAGAGTCCCATTGAGCTATGAACTATAGCTACTACCTGCGACCTTGGGCTTCTTATGTCCAGGAATAAGTACACAAGAAGAGGAGTTGCCATTCTGGCAGGAGTCATTGACCCTAACAATTAGATGGCAGGCCGCAGCTATACAATAGGTCAGGGAGTAATATGTTGGCCATGAGGTGATCCATTTGAATGCCTCTTGGTATTCCCTTTATCAGTTTTGATAGTAAGTGGACAAGAGTAGCCACCTTGGACTGAGAAGGCCATGGTGCCCACTGCTCAGATGCCTCAGGAATGAGGTTTAGGTGACATTACCAGGTAATCCACTGAGACCAGTAGAGGTGGTATTTGAGGGTGGGGTGAACCTAAAATAGGTAGTGGAGGACAGAAATGCTGAGGACCAGCTGTGGCACCAGGACTGGCTACAAGAATTTTGCTACAGCTCATCCTATTAAATTTTCCTTCAGATTTTTCTCAGAAGAGGGGCCCACCAGCATCTTAAAAATTATTGTCTTTTAATTATATCAGGATGATAAATGTTTTCTTAATTTGTTGTCCAGTAATAACTTGATATATTAAGTTTTATGTTCTATTTTTCTTCTCAGCAACTGACCATCCTATAATTTCAATCCATCGGATTCCTCTTGCCACAGGGAGCAAGCAGGGAGTGGTGGTGGTGGGATAAGCCTGTTTTTTCTTCCCCAGAGGGATTTGTTTTTGAGTATCAGCCCTTACAGACATATCTGTTGCCTACCTGGTCAAGGGGGAGAGTAGTAGAGAGATGGAAGAGCATCAGTTGGCCTCCCCTCTCCAAGTTTTAGGAGATGCCCTGCCTTGTTTGGTTTTGTGAGCCCAAGATTTGTTGAGGCTAGGAGTTAGGAGCCTGTACTGATGTGATTGTCCCCAAGGCTTCTTTGCAAAGCCAAGGAGTTCATTGAAAGTATACTCATGAACCTTTTACTAAGTTAGGAAGAAAAATTGACTACATCTGTGGGATATCATCCATCACAAATACTGGGCTGTGAGCCAGAGGATTCCAGTGGACCAGCCAATTCCCACCAGTCAGAGCAAGCATCAGGTGGTGTTCTTCAGGAACCAGCCCAGGGTGGGCCTCTGTGGCTGTCCAGTGATAGCATTAGGTGAGAGAGCCTCCAGCTCTCTCCATCACCCAGCATCCCTCTCAATGCCATCATCTCTTGCCCAGACAACAGGTGAGGAGAAGATACAAGCTGCAGATGGTGTTAAGTACTGTATTTAAACTGGGCTAATAATTATTTTATTGTACCAACTATATCTGAAATTAGTAAGATTAAGTTTTTCACCACTAGCAGGGCTAGAGAACTGGAATCAAGATTAGACAGGTATGAAATTAAGAATGTTTATCCCCCCTAGTTATACTAATTTATATTCATTTGTAATGTTTTCTTATTAAATGCAACCTGCAAAATTCAGATAGGTACCCCATAGTCCCACTAACCAAAGATAACAACATTAGCAATAACATAAAACATAATATATTTTCCCCAAACAATCTTAACAAAGAAAAAGTTGGAGGCCTCATGCTTCCTGATTTCAAAACCTTTTACAAAGTTCCAGTAATCAAATTGGTATGGTACTGGTAGAAAGACACATATAGACCAAAGGAACAGAATAGAGAGCCCATAAATTGACTCTCACATATATAGTCAAATAATTTTCAAATGATTGTGTGCCAAAATGTACACAATGAGGAAAGAATAGTCTCTTCAACAAAAGGTGCTGGGAAAACTGGATAACCATATCCAAAAGAATAAAGTTGGACCCTTTACCTTAAACAATATACAAAAATGAACTCAAAGTGAGTTAAAGACCCAAATGTCATATAATACTTGAAATTCTTATAAAATTCCTAGGAGAAACATAAGGGAAAATCTTCATGATATTGGTCTTGGCAATGGTTTCTTGGATATGACACCAAAACCACAGGAAATAAAAGCAAAACTAGACAAATGGGACTACATTAAACTTTAAAACTTCTGTGCAGCAATGAAACAATTGACAGAGTGAAAAGGCAACCAGGAATGGGAGAAAATATTTGCAAACCTGATGTAGGATTAATATCAAATGTATAAAAGAACTCCAACAACTCAACAAAAGACAAATAAATCAATTAAAAAATGAGTAGAGGACTTGAACAGACATTTCTCCAAAGAGGATACACAAATAGACAAGAAGCATATGAAATGATGCTTAACATCACTGATCATCCCAATTGGATATCTCATGCCCATTAGGATAGCCACTATCAAAAGCAGAAAATAACTGTTTTTTAGAGTAATTGGAATCCTTATGCATTGTAGGTGGGAGTGTAAAATGGTGCAGTTTTTATGGAAAACAGCATGGAGGCTCTTCAAAAATTAAAAGTAGAATTACCATATGACCCAGCAGTACTACTTCTGGATATGCAAGTTCTGTCCGGAAAAAGTCCAGCCATTGTTAAAATAACAAGAACTGTTTGTGTGACATCAATGTAACCTGGCAGCCATGGAAAGTGGACTGGAAGGCGCATGCGTAAAGATGAATGACTTCACTATATTAGGCACTGTAGACACTGTTGAGTCAGCATGTGCACTGTGTGGCTGTCACATTCAAAATGACTGAGCAAGTAGAACAACAAATTTGCATTAAATTTTGCATTAAGCTTGAACATTCCTCCATGCAAACTGTTCAGATGATTCAGAAGTCCACAGCTGTGGGCAACTGGTGACTGGCAGCTTCATCATGACAACGTATTTGCTTCTGCATCACGTCTCATGAGATTTCTGGTGAAACAGCAAATCACTCAGGTAACTTAGCCCCCCTACAGCCCTGATTTGGCACCCTGTGACTTCTGGCTTTTCCCGAAACTAAAATCACCATTAAAAGGGAAGAGATTTCAGACCATTGATGAGGTTTGGGAAAATAGGACAGGGAAGCTGACGGTAATTACGAGAACTGTGAGGTCCCATGGTGCCTACTTTGAAGGGGACTGAGGCGTCATTGTCCTATGTACAGTGTTTCTTGTATCTTGTATCTTCTTCAAGTCTCTATTCTTCATATTTTGTGGCTGTATACTTTATGGACAGATCTCATATCCAAAAGCTTTGAAAGGGAGGATTTCAAAGAGATATTTGTACACCCATGTTCATTGTACATTCACAATAACCAAAAGGTGGAAGCAACGTAAATGTCCACTGACAGATGAATGGATAGAGAAAATGTGGAGTATATATACAATGGAATATTATTTAGTCTTGGAAAAGTAGGAATCCTGTCATATGCTATGACATGCACACATTTTGAGGATATTATGCTAAGTGAAATAAGCCAGTCACAGAAGGACAAATACTGCTTGATTCCACTTATATGATGTATTGGAAGTAGTCAGACTCTCAGAAAGTAGAATTGTTGCCAGGGACTAGGAGGAGGGGAAAAAAGGGAAGTTGCTCAATGAACATAGAGTTTCAATTTGTAAAATGAAAAATTTCTAGAGATCTGTTGTATAACAATGCGTAGTTAACACTATTGTACTGAATGTACACTTAGACATGATTAAGATAGTAAACTTTGTTGTTTTTTACCCTCATAAAAAAGCATTGTGAGACTTCCGGCCAAGATGGAGGCGTAGGTAGACACCCTGTGCCTCCTCGCACAACCAAAAGACGGACAACAACAAATTTTAAAAGAAAAAACAACCAGAACTGACAGAAAATCGAACCGTATGGAAGTCCGACAACCAAGAAACTAAGAAACATACATCCAGACCGGTAGGAGGGGCTGAGAGGACTCGCGTGGCGGGGCGGCGGCTGGCGGATCTGGGAAAGGCGCAGCTGGCCGGGAGAGGTGGCGGCTGCGGCCCGGGCGTCCCACTCCCTCGTGAGGATAAACGGGGAGGAACGGCTCGGGAGTGGGACGGACCCCGCGGCCCAGAGTTCCGTCGCCGGAGGTGAAGCCTCAAAGCCTCTGATTGAAAACTCCTGTGGGGGTTGAGGCGGCGGCAGCAGGAGAAACTCCCGGCCTCACGGGAGAGCTCGTTGGAGAGACCCACAGGGTCCTGGAGCGTGCACGGCCCTCCCACCCGGGATCAGCGCCGGAGCCAGCACCAGGGGGGCCCCGTTGGACTGTGGGTGGTGTGGAAAGTGACTGGTAACCGGCAGGGAGCGGAGCGGCCGCCATTGTTCCCTCTCGGACCCCTCCCCCAC
>VMDR010011918.1:0-27546 GCA_007922815.1 Macrotus californicus
CTGATTACCAGTGTTTTGAACTGTGCATCTGATAGGTTGGCTATCTCTTCATTGCTTAGTTGTATTTTTTCTGGAGCTTTGATCTGTTCTTTCGTTTGGGCCATTTTTTTGGTCTCAGTGTGCCTGTTACGTAGTAAGGGGCAGAGACTTAGGTGTTCACCAGAGCAGGGTAACCCATGTCGCTGCGTTGTGATGCTGTACGTGGGGAAGGGGTCTGAGAGGGAACAGTGCTGCTTGCTGTGCTCTCTGCTGGTTTTCAGTGACTTTCCCTGCTACCCACAAGCAAATTGGACCCTTTTGGTGCTGATTCTTGGTGGGTGGGCTTGTGTATGTTCTAGGACCCTGTGGGTCTCTCCAGTGAACTCTCCTGTGAGGCTGAGTCTTCCCACTGCCACCTCAATCCTCACAGGTGTTTTCAATCAGAGGTTTGAGGCTTTATTTCCCAGAGCTGGATTCCTTGGTTGCGTGGTCTGTCTTGCTGCCCAGTTTTTCCTCCCAGTTTATCCACACACAAGTGTGGGACTGCCCAGGCCACAATCTGCCGCCTCGCCCGATCCACTAGCTGCCGCCTTGCCCGCCCTGGTCCACCAGCTGCCGCCTTGCCGTGAGTCCTCTCAGCCCTGGCTGCCTGTCTCCACCCCTTCTACCAGTCTGGATGAATGTTTCTTCTTTAACTCCTTGGTTGTCGGACTTCCATACAGTTCGATTTTCTGGCAGTTCTGGTTGTTTTTTGTTTTTAAATTTGTTGTTGTCCTTCTTTTGGTTGTTCAAAAATATTTTTGAAAGAATACAGATGGAATTGGATTAGAGATGCCCAGTGATTTGGGTGCAGTTGAGAAACTGGGATACAGCAGGAACAGGGGCTGGTGCTATGCTGATGCTCTGAGTGTCTGTGTGTCTCTCTCTCTCTTGTGTGTCCTGCTTTCTGGATATTTAGCCTTTCCACCAGTCAGGGTCAACTGTGATTGAATTCAGAAAGTATGTTTACCTCTTGACAAAAGAGAAATTGAATAGGAAGAAATGTGCATACTTGAAGATGGCTGGGTAACCTATTATCAACTTAAACTTTTGATTTTATAGACTTCATAACTTCACTGCCTAGTTGTAACTATTTAATTCTAGAAATATCCCAGCCTCATATATATCAAAGTTGGATTAATCCCATCAGACTCCATTTGTTTGTGTAGTACTGGTAGCACTTATTTATTTATGGACTTATTTGTTCGTTAACTAATTCGTTTATTAACAATTTGTTGACTACCTTCTCTGGGTTAGGATTTTAGGACAAGAAAATGAGAAAAAATATAAACGTGGTCCCAGTGGTCAAGAAGTCAACAGCAGAATAGGGACAATAGAGAAGCAGCAGGTGGTAATACCATGGTTGCTTCATATCATTTAAGAATGATCTGGCTCCAAAGCATCTCGGACATTAAAAAGTAGTGCACGTTCGTACAGGTTTTGCTTACTCATTTCAGACGGTGAATGTGCACGAAGAGACTTCCAACCACATTCAATAACCCCTTCTCAGGGTCACTCTTTCCAGGCTGGAAAACCCTGGATTTGTGTGTTGGGCTTTTTTTCTTCTTCTTTTTTTTAATTTTTATTTTCTCTTCCCTCCCTCCTTTCTCCCCTTTCCATGTCTTCCCTCCTCTCCCCCTCTTTCTTTCTCTCAAATTCTGTAGAACATGGTGTTTAGGACCAAATAGACCCCATTTTGAAGACTGGTTCTGTCTTTTATTTTGAGAAAGTTACTGAACTTCCCATGTTAAAGGAGGGATAAGAATGCCCTTGTCAGAGGAATTTCCATTTAAAAGATTTTGTGTCTGGAAAATGCCTCACCACAGTAGCTGTTGTTACTATTATTAAAGTTTGTTATCATTGCCCATATTATTACTTTAGGTCATTCAGAGCCTCAATGCTGTTTTTTCATGCACCCTCTAAGAATACCTGGAGGAAATGCCTAGGGAGCCTAGTGGAATGTGGTGGTGTTTTTGCCTCTCAGAACGCTACCGTTGCTGGGATGTGAGGATGTATTTATTTTACATCTTCCTATGACATTTAAAAATGCTGTAGAACTTAATGCCAGCAATGGTTTCTCTCTTCCAACTAATATACTGGATTTCTTGGTTTGGTTTCTTAGTGGGTTGTTAAAAAGTCCTTGTGTTTAAAATGCACAGCCGAGTTCTGTCTCAATTGATGTCATGGGAAAGTTTCATGTGATCAAGTTTTTGAGGAAGAGGACTTCTAAGCCACAGTGGATGTCTCAAAGAATTTCTTATTCTCTCAATAGTAAGCCCAAAGTAATTCTAAGGCCTGCCATCCCCAACACACACGCACAAACACACACGCACACACACAGACATACTGTGAGACCCTTGTTTTTATTTTCTCTTCTGTGCAGTATTTATCATATTTGTAACACCTTATTTAATTGTTTACTTGTCTGTGATGTATCTTGCCCATGATACTAAAAAAAACAATAAAAATAGAGATATTATCTGACTTGCTTTCAATACCCTAGTGTAAGGCACAATACCAGAATTTGTATGAATTTTTAGAACTAATGAATGAAACCGTGTAACAGGCCTATGTCTGGCTCATAACTGTGTCTTCTGTAATATTTGTGAGTTCTTTCCTCCTTCTTGAATCATCTTTGCATAAACTTCTGATGACTGAAGTCCACTGATGGACACATTTCTCAGATGACTCAAAGCATATTTTAAAACTTCCAGCTATTTTGTTTGCATTCCAAAGGGTAACGATTTTGGAAAGTGAAAGAAAACCAGACTAGTTTACTGTTGCACTTTGTCAGAATCCATTTCTGTGGCCAAAGGATGACAGCGTCATTCAAACGGTAGAGTTCAAGCAGCAATGTGACCCATCATTCAGTCAGACCCTTCTCAAACTAGCTTACCTTTCAGGGAAAAGCTATCCATGCATGGATTTAAGAAATCAAAGGAACTGCACAATGACACAAGAGAGTCTTTTCTGCCTCGGACCCCTTGGCAACATGCTCGGAAGTGGTCAGTTATTTAATTTGTTGTAATTTAGCGGTAAGATATTTAGAAGCATTTCACTCTTTGCTAGCATTTATGTGTGGGTATATACTTAAATGAAAACTTGATTCACTGTTATAACCCCTTGTTTATTTCTATACTTAAACATATGTGTATTTACAAACTGATGGTTTCCAGAGGGTGGAGGTCAGGAGGCTCGGTGAAAAAAGTGAAGGGATTGAGAAGCACAGATTGGTAGTTACAAAACAGTCACAGGATGTAAAGCACAGCACAGGGAATATAGTCAATGATATTGTACTAACTGTGTATGGTGCCAGGTGGGTACTAGACTAATTGGGGGGGGTGTGGATCACTGTGTAAATTACATAATTTTCTAATCCCTGTGCTGTGCACCGGAAACTAATATTACATGTCAACTATAATTCAAAAGTAGTATTTAAATAATAAAGTATGTACCTTTAAGATCTTTCTGTGTTAGTGTATGAGCATCTGTTTTTCAAAACCACTGCAGTGTGTTATTGTGTGGGTAGAATTCTGTTTATTGAATCATTATTCCATTAATGAACATTAAGACAGTTTTCAGCCTTTTGACATTTAAAAACAATGCTACAGTAAACACTACTGTAAGTACTTTTTGTGTGCACATTCTAATTCCCCGTAGGAAGAATTCTGGAAGTGCGATGTTGGGTCGAAGGGTTTGTGCTTTCTAAGCGATAACAGCGCTTGACAAATTTTGCTCCAGATCGGTCGCCACAATTTATCCTCCTACTGAGAGTCTTTGAAGGCGCCTTTTCTGACAGGTGTGCACTAATGTTGTTTATGTTCAGTTGTTTTGAATTTTGTTCATCTGATTAGTGAAAAACGAAGGGTCCTTTCAAGGCTCTTTTAGCTTGCACTTTTTATTAGGTACAAGGCTGAAGATCTCTTTATTCATTTGAAGCTTATTTATATTTCTTTTTTGGTTGCCCATTTTTCTTTTGTATTTCTGTCTTTTCTTACTGATTTGTAGGAGTAGTTCATTCAGTAAAGAAATTAGTTCTTTGCCATAAGTGGCAAAGTTATGTTTTCAGTTTGTTGTTTTTTCAAACTTTACCGTATTGTTCATGTTGAACTTTTTAAAGTGCATAATTATGAATCTTTCCTGAGGCCTTTGTCCTGATGTGCCATTCTAAATGGCCTCTTGGGGCACCTGTTGATAGCACTTAGCACAATATAATCCCATCTGAAGGTGCAGTTACTTATCCAGTTTCTGTGTTGCTCACTAAACCGTAAACTGCATAGGATCGGGCACTATCTGTCTGTCACTCCCTGTCATATGCCCATACATGACATGTGCTGGCCTGTTAGGAACAGTTTCTTAGGAAATGTTTGTTGAATGACTAAAGGAGGGAAGTAGTAAGTGATATGGTCTAATTCATTCTCCTTAAATACGTGTTTATGTTCAGAGTGTGTATTTATCACAGGCTCAAGTTCCAGTGTGTGTGTGTATCTTTCAAAACATGTTCCTCCATCCAGTCATATCAGTACTAGTCACTGAAGACTGTATTTGAAATCTTTCATATTTCGTCTAAGAAGTGCTGACTTTTATGAGTCTGTGACTTATTTGGTTGTCATTTCTCTCTTACACAACATCATTTTGTTCATGCAGGAAGCTATAATCTCTTGCTTGCCAAGACACTTGTGATGAATTTCGGCATTGTGTCTCAGAAACAGCTAACTATGAACAGTGAAAAAGTAATTTTCATAAAGATGATCACTACACTTGAAGAACTCAGAACTTTGTAAAAGAATACACACCTGGTTTGTAAAGATAATGATTAAGGATAATATATATTACACCATTTGTTGCTTTTTATAAGAGATAAGGGTTTGCTAAGTATACTTTTCCATCTCTTCATGTAAAAGCATCTTATGATTTTGGTATAAAATTTTGACGGGCAACACCACAAAAATAACACTTCAATTAACAGTCCAAATAACAAAGTGGATGGAGTGAGCTTGCCTAATTTTGATTCAACTGTCAGCAATGGAAGCATTAATGACAGAATTACCTCTGCTTTTAAATTTCAAGTCGACCCAAATTTATACTTGATTTAAAGATCTACATCATTTCTGTAGGCATACAAGAGTTTTGTGTCTACCACCTTTTAATTATGTACTCATGTTTTTGCTCCCTGTCTCTCTTTCTCGCTCTTCATCTATGTAACCTGGAAGTTGACAGTTATTTCACAGATCCTGGTAAAAGCCACGCACACTTCCTGGGTTCTTTCTTACATGTATGCTCAGGAATGTAGGCAAAGGGCTCCACCTCTCAGTCCTCGGCTTCCTTGGAGGTTGAATTCGTTCTCACAGGAAAGGAAAGATTTTCTGAGAAACAGTTATGATTCAAAAAGTTTTAGAATATGGGTCTCTCTGGAATTTATTTTTTAAAAAATTCTCTCTTCTTTTGGGAAGACAATTGAGTAAGTAGGTCACTGAAGAAATTACCAGATGGTGGAAGTGTTGCCAGTAACACATTAGGCATTGTCATTTTGTGCCTGTGGCAGGGATTGGGGCCAGGATGCAGTGAAGGGTCTGGGATGGGAACCAAGACAAGCAGGACCTCACTGAGGATGTCTTATCCCCTTCCTTTGTCCCACAAGACTAGCGCTGAGTGAGCATTCTCTGAGCATTTAAGTATCGTTGCTTCTAGGATGGGGGTAGGCTCTCGTGTAGAGAGTAATTTAAAAGCCTGTGCATTTGCTATTCTTCACAGTTATTTTTAAAATGTCTTTATGCTCATAAAAATTGGGTTCCCTTATTCTGAACATGCCCTCACCAATAACTTTCTGTATTTCTAGGTTAGGGGAATGCAAAAAGTCTGAATCCCTGCAATTGACATTCAGAGATTTAACCCACAAATACAGTCTCACGTCAACCAAATAGAGAGAAAAAGTAACAAAAACAGTTAGTTAAAATTCTGCCTGGTTTCCTTTAGGTTCGTGATATGTAAGCCAATGCTTATATTTTACACTTCAGTTACTCTTGACGCCCATGGTCTATTTTTTTTAACTCATGAGTTTAATGATAGAAGATGACTTTCTGTTGCCTGTACATGAAGGTGGCACACGGTGGCTTCTTTCTGTGTCTCTATCTGTTGTTTTTTACAGGAACTACCTAGGTCTCTGCCTTCTCTATGCAGCATTCACAGCTAAGGTATAGCTTTCTTGGGAAAATGTCTGCAGCCAAGGATCTGCAGGGGAAGACAAGCTGTGGGTGCCCCTCTTCCTCCCATCGTTCCAGGGAGAAATGTGTCACAGTGAGGGTGCTTCTGAGGCCTCGCTGTCAGAGAGACATGCATAGGCTGATAGGCACCGAAAGCCTGGATGTAGGGTTCCAGCTGTTTCAAAGCCTGGACGTGTCAGCTGCCCAGTACTTGCAGACCTCAGCAGCCCTGGGATATTACAGTGCCTTCAGGGGGTCGATAGCCTGATGGGGAACTGAGCCCTACAGCCCCTCCTGTCAGGGGACAGGAGTCCCCCCCCCGCCCAGCTAGCTCATTGTCAGGGTAAAATATGCTCAGTCATTTTCAGACAACCTTGATCCTTGTACTAGAGGAAGGAGCCACGGAGAGTGGGTTAGAGTCTAAAGAGACAGAAATAAATTGTAATTGTCGCAACCTGCCACATGCATGAAGTGTTTTTCCCTTTATCTTTCTTTTCTGTGTTTATTTTTGGTGGGAGCTTATTATTTGAGTTCACATAGCCACATTCCCAACCTAATTACTGTGCTCCCAGATGGCTTCCTGAATGCTTTCATTTTTTGTTCATGTATTCCTGTTTCTGTTTGCCATGGTTTTAAATCTCCCATGTCTTTCCCGGTTTCCTTGTGTTGCTCTGCACAGGAGTCGTAGTGGGACTTCTCAGGGAACTTTTTCCTCAGACTGACGTGCTCTACACTGCCCTTCGGCAATGGACGATCGGCTGTACGGATCGTCAGAAACTTTGTCCTGTATTTCAATGTTGCGGGTAGGGTAGTTATTGCTAATTAAATTGTCAGGACTCTGGACAGGATATTGATGACAGTTCAGGTTCTTGTTTCAAAACTGTGACCTGGTCAGGAGCATGCTACTCAGGCACTGGGCTTTCCATACGGTGCAGTGCCACGTTGCAGCCGACTTTGCTGGCCTGCAAGAGGGTATAGCATGTCTTCCTTTCCTTCAGGTGGACAGGAGGCTTTCCGGCAGTGATATTTTGTAGTTCTTCGTGGGGTTTATTGTGGTCAGAGTGCACGTCCGGACCTGCATCTCATAGATGATCAACCTAAATTGTAAACTGAATTGAGAGAAAAAATGATCCAAAGGCTTGTTGCTGGGGCCTTGTGGTGGCTCAGGTTAGACTTGGCTAAGGGCAGTGTGGCACCGGCAGCGTTGGTGGCCCTGGGCGCCAGGGTGCAGTGGTGGCTGGGGAAGCATTCAGAGTGCCTTCTGTCCTCAGCTTGTGCTGAGGAGGCAAGGTCACGAAGGTCAACCAGAAGTATAAAACAATACTGCATTTACAGAATGAGAAAGTAGAACAGGCAAGTCATTTCAAAGCATAAAAGGAGAAGAATTTTTAAGTTCTTGCCTAAGCAATTTGAGACCTTGAGGTCTAATTTTATCTGCACTTGATGTAATATGGAAAATTGGGCGCAGCCTTGCACACCTGGTGTGTGCACCTTACATTCCTCAACTGTTCATTCTGATGCGCACACATTTTTTAAAAAAATCATTCTTTGAGATGTCATTAGTCATTTTTCATTCTATACTTTATTTATTTTTAAGGGTGATTTATTTTTAACCTATTGGGAAACAGATATTAAAGCATTAGTATTTTTGATAACTTATTATAAAATCCCATATTTACCCTTGCTTAAAATACAGGAAGCAACCAGTGAATGCATACATAAGTAGAACAACAAATCGATGTTTCTCTCTCTCTGTCTCCCTCCCTCTTTGTTTCTAAAATCAATAAATAAATCTTTTTAAATAAAGTGCTGCGGTGAGCGTTTTACCAGGAGTCAGAATCACCATGCTTGTTGTTGAAAAGTGTCTGTTCCAGAGTGTTGCTGACAACCAGCGTGACCCCGTAGTGCGGAAACTGGGGTTCGAGCAAACTGTTTCCATTAACAAAGTGCATATATGGGAAGTTCATAGTCTTTAAGCTGACTGGACCACTTTATAACATCTTATTTTTGGTCCACATTGCATGGAGAAATTTCTTATGTGAATGAGAACTGTTCACTTTTTTTTCAGCTTTATTGAGGTATTATTAACAAATAAAATTGTAAGATATTTAAAGTGTACATTGTGATAATTTGATATATATACATACATAGTGAGGATTTCCTCCATCTAAAGAATTAATGCATCCATTGTCCCCTCACGTCTTTGTTTCTTGAGAACGTTTAAGCTCCCTCTTAGCCAATTTCTGTTATACACAGTGTCATCACCTGTAAGTCGCCACACTGTCCATTACATCCCCAGACCTTATCCATCTTATAGCTGAACGTTTGCACCTTTTACCATTTATTTCCTCTACCCCAGCTCCTGGCAACCGCTCTCTACTCTCTGTTCCGATGAGTTTGATTTCTTTTTTAGATTTCACATACCAGTTATACTGTGCAGTATTTGTCTTTCTTTGAGTGGCTTATCTAACTTAGCGTAGTGCCCTTGAGATTCATTCGTATTGTCTCAGATAGCAAGAAGTCCTTTCTATCTGGATAATATTCAGAATTTATTTATGACTGAATAATATTCCATCTTATATATCCAGATTTTCTTTATTCACTCATTTGTCATGGACGCTTAGGTTGTTTCCATGTCTTGGCCATTGTGAATAATGCTGCGATGAACACAGGCATGCAGATATGTCTTCGAGATTCTGTTTTTATTTCCTTCGGATATAAACCCAGAAGTGGGCCTTCTGGGTCAGACGGCAGTTTTATTTTCACATTCTAAGGAACCTCCATGCTGTTTTCCATAGAGGCTGCACCGATTTATATTTTCACCCTCGGTGCATGGGGGCTTCCTTTTCTCCACAACTTCACCATTTTTTATCTCTTGTCTTTTGGATCATAATAATTCTAACAGGTGTGAGGTGATATCTCGTTGTGGTTTTTGATGTGCATTTCCCTGATAATTAGTGATGTTGAGCATCTTTTCATGTACTTGTTGGATACGTGTATGTTTTCTTTGGAAAAACATCTATTTAGATTCTCTTCCCCCTTTTTAATTGGATTGTTTGTTTTTCTGCTACTGAGTTGTGTGTGTTTTTTTATCTAGTTTAGATATTAGCCCCTTATCAGATATGGTTTTCTCCCATTCTATAAGTTTTCGTTTTGTCGATGCTTTTCTTTGCTGTGCAAACGCTCTATATTTTGATATAGTGTCACTTATTTATTTGTTGTTGTTACCTTTGCTTTTAGTGTCAAATCCAAAAAAAATATAGCTAAGACCTATGTCAAAGAGTACTCCCTATGTTTTTTTTTCTAGGAGTTTTACAGAACGGTCTTAAATTTTAGTCTCTAATTCATTTTGAGGTGATTTTTGTGTGTAGCGTAAGATAGGGATCCATTTCCATTCTTTTGCATGTGGAGGTCCAGTTTTCCCAACACGTTTTATTAAACATTTGTAATTGTCCTAAATATTTCATATACTATGGATATTTATTTACTTAAAGATTGATTTGATGAGATAACCCTTTTGGTTTGCTTTTTTCTTTGAGAACTTTACTTATTATAAATTTCTACCTGGAATGTGTTCTGAAACACATGAAGCCATTGATAAGCTGAATGTTATCTGGATTTATGTAGTCTTTAAGCTTGCTTTAATTTATTCACTATAACTCTTGAAATGCGAAAATGTTAGAATTTGTCTCTTGTTTATTTTTGTATTATTTGTATAGTTCAACCCACTTTTATTAAATTCAACTATACTGTTTTCTTATCTAAACTACACAACATGAAGTTGATTATTGAGTGGCAAATAATGAATAAGTGCAGTATCTTTCACTGAATAGCCTTGTGTTTTGCAATGTTTAAGATTTTTATATACTTTAATGTCAGTGATATAGTTCTGTTACCAGCAAGGTCAGCCCCCCAGTTCTCAAGTTTGGCAGAGAAAGAATTCAGAGCCAAGAACAATTACAAACAAGAGGAAGTTTATTTAGCATGCAAAGCGAAAGTACACTCAAAGAGATTGGAGCAGCTTCTCAGAGAGCTGCCTTGGCCTTTTAGGAAGAGTCACAGAGGCAAAAGTGAGCCAGCTGGGCTGCATGGACTCAAGAAACAAGTTACAGAGGCAAAGACGGGCCCCTAGAACTTAGAAGGAATCAAGGAAAGATCTATGCCCAAAGAAGGAATGTGCTGGCATGTTCTACACAGAGAGAGCACACACTGGGTCCTTTGCCTTAAGAGTTTTTATCTGTTCTCTAAAGGCAGGAATTTTAGGGGAGGTCTCAGGGGAGGCTCTCAGTAGACTGCTCATCAGCTTTCCAGGTGTGTCCTTTAATATGTTGTTTCATCAAAATGAGTGTACAGGGTCAGGGTTGTGGTCTCTATTGATTGGTCAGTAGCACTGGGGGAGAGGGTCATGGGTCACTGCATCTGGACCTGATGCCAGCCATGGGGTTGCTTCGTCTAGTTGTGCTGCTTTTCTGGGCTTGGAGCTAAAACACACCTGGGGCCTAGATATTATCTCTCATTTGACCAGAACTGTGTCTGTGTGGTCAACAGACTCAGGGGTTTGGTCCTAAAATTATTTGATGCTGATCAGAACCTCATTGTACCGAGGGTTTAGTGCATAACGGAGTGATCGAGCAAAGGAGAAGGAAGCAGGCAAGTCAGGGTGCTGGATGAGGCCAGGCTGAATCAGCGAACTGTCTCAGTTTCCCCATTCCACTTGCCAAGGAGTTTTCCTCGCTTCTTACTAGCCTGCCTTGGTTCTTTTACTTTGTGAATTTGAAATCCTATACATTGGGAATGCAAATAATAACGTTCAAGGAAAGGAAAGGCCTTAGTTGTCTGAAGTAGAGCAATCACCTTGAGGATTAATCAGGCATAAGGTTGAAATGGCATATTAGATCTGGAATTCTTGCTTGGATTTTTATGTAGTAGGCCATTGGCACCATCCATTAAAGGCTTTTGAGTTAATAGAGGAGATTGGGAAGGAGCTGCTGGTAGAGGGAGATGATCAAGGAACACAGCATAATCTCGCTGTGGGGCAGGTGCAGGTGATGCTGGTGAGAGCCTGTAGACAGCTGAGTGTCAGGAGGCGACTGTAACTCCCCACCGTGATAGGAGCCAGGATGAAGGCAATTGAAAGACACTCACATAAGCCAGATTTACGTAGGTGTGCCTTTTTTCTAGTTTCTTTATGGTGCTTTGAAGTCCTTTGAGGAAAAGGATCGTGCTGGCAGTTTCTTCGTTGGTGCGTGCGTGTGTTTGATGTTGCTGTTCTGCAGATGTGGGGGTTTGAGTTGTCAAGTCTGTGTTTAGGGTGGCACCTGCTTCCACATATTCTGGAGCTTAGCGGCTGCAGCACACCTGGATTCTTGCTGCTCCAGTTTCCCCACTCTGACCTTGAGCTCCCCTCACAAGCCAGCTCTCCACTGCCCCAGGCTTTCTTGAGTCATTAATGTTCCTGCTCCTACCTCCTCACCAATAGGCCTTCTCTGTCTGCAGGCGCTGAAGGGAAATTTGTAGTCCTAATGGCAGAGGAAGCAACCAAGAAGTTTCTCGGCTGAGCTGACCTCCTGAGAAGTCCTATTACCCTGTCTTTTCCAATAAGGACGCCTTACAGGCTTTTATATTGTGTCTTTCTGAGGAAATCTCACTCCATCTTCCTCTCCCATGAACAAGGTTTATATTTACTTATTTTTTTCCTTCAGACAAGTTGAATGCTAACACTCTGAAGTAATTTTCAAAAAGTGTTCTATGAACAATCTTTTGTTGTAGAATATAAAGCTTTCTAAAACATGGCTTTGGAACACATTGACATAAAACATAATAAAGCCGTGATATTCAGTGCATTTAACACCGGAACTTCACAGAGGAACAAAAACAGCTTTGCTCCCATTTGCTTTTGTGGCGTCACTGGGAGAGGAGAAGACCAACCCTAACCCTCTTCCAACCTCTTCCAACCAGGACACTTACTGGAAGAATGGGGTGAAGGACATGCGACTCCTTTGTGGTAACTGCTGTGCTTCCTGGAACGTGTCCTGGGGGTCACATCAGGGGTCCCACTGCCTGGTAATCTTATGTGGGAACTGCCACCAGAGAGAATCAAAGTAAATTGCAGAGGTACACCTTTAGGTCCTTCTATTTTTTAATAGGTAAACTTCTAGCTCAACTAGTTTTTTTCTCTTTAAAGGGAGAATATGATGATATAGTTCCATATATATTGACTATAATTATACATACTTATATATTTTAAATATATATTATGTGTTGGCTATAAATCATATTATATAGAATATATTGATATTTATATATGCTATATATGATTTAAGTAAATTATATTAACTTAGTGGAAATATAGTGAGTCCTTATTTGCTACATATACTGCTTTTCCTCTTGCCCAGATAGACATCTGGTGTTTTAATAAGTATCCAGAAGTGTTATTATTTACACTGAAAACATCCGTACAGCTCCAGCTGTCTAACGTACTTAATGACTAACTATGGCGTCATCCTGGCAACTGAGACAATAAATACTTTCGCAGTCCTCTGCTTCCAGTTCAGTTTATCCTGCGGTAGCTTTGTGCCTGTTGTTGGGAAGGATTTTGTCATAGTCATATTAGGTCAACTATATTTCTCGGAGCTTTGTTATTTATAAAATTACTTGATAACTCATGGCCAGCCTTGTTTATTTTTATGGCTGTATCCCAGTGTATCTCATATAAAATACTTCTCTAAAATGTGTTATATTCCCATTTAAATAACTATTTTTATATGTTTGTTTGAAGAGTAATTGCTCTTATAATTACCATCAACATGGCAAAATTATTAGACCTTAACTTGTATTCTAGAATAACTCATTTTGTCTTTCTTCCCCTTCTGTCTTCATGGTCTCTTTGAAAAAAATTTTATTTTTTAATAACAGCTGACAAACAATATTATATTAGTTTCTAGCACAGAGTCCCAAACAAGATGGATGCAAAGAGATCCACACCAAGACGCGCAATAATTAAAATGCCAAAGGTTAAAGACAAAGAGAGAATCTCTAAAACAGCAAAGAGAAAAGCAATTAATTACCTGCAAGGGAGCTCCCATAAGACTGTCAGCTGATCATCACGTATTCCTTATCTCGGTGAATGGCCACACAGCTTCCCCATCACTCAGCCCAGACACCTGGGCATCCATTGCCTTCTGGTACCCATTCATCCCTCCACAATTATTATCTGGTTGATCTCCTCAATATCTCTAATTTTATCACTTTCTCTCTATTCTTGTATCCCCAGTTGGCTCCCCTCCTCCTTAGTTTGAATATTCATCCCTTCTCACCTAGATTATTGCAGCTTCTTCTTAATTAATCTATGTCCAGACTGGCTGTTCCTTATTCATGCTTACCCCACAGAAGAACAACCTGGTTCACGTTTCCCTGGTAGAACTTCTTTTGGTTTTTACAACTAAAACTGTGTAGAATGTTTTCACTTGATCTTTGTGTTGGAAAATTTTATACATTTTTAATTTGGCAAAACTACATCATTTTGAAGGCCAACTAAAGGTCTCTGAGCCTTTGGTATCCCTGGTACAATGGGAGCCCATGTTACTCCTCACAAAGCTCTGTGGGTTAGCAACCGTATTGTTCCACCTAGAAATGAAAACTGTTAGGGATTTTGGCTGACTTATTACACATTACAATTCTTTTCACTTAAAATAATAAGCTCCAGTTAGCATTTTGCTGAAGAACATCAGAACATCTTATTCTCCATGGGTTATCGATGTCAAGAATGAGACTCATATACTTCCTCCACACTGTTGTCTTGGCGATCTTACGGAAATCCAGGTTTCACCCCAAACCCTTTTGAGTGAAGTTCAGACCCTCCCTTCCTTGGAGGAAGGCCTGCATTCCAACCCATGACTTTCACACCACCCTCCTCCAGTCCTCCCCCACCCAGGATCACATGGAGCTGAATCACCTGCGCTGCACACAAAGATAATAGTTTGCAGGCTGTTTCCCACATATTCAGAATCAGAGGTTCTGGGAACAAGGTCTAGGGGCCTGTTTCCCTCCTCCAAGCTCATAAACCTGAAAGCTGCTGACCTTCCCCTGAGCAGCAGCTGCATTTGGCCAGTGAGGTTGCCTGTCCATCCCCCTGGGGTGCCCACTGCCTCTTCCCCTGTCCCTGCTCACAGTGTGTGCAGGATGCTTCAGGCCTGTGCTCCTGTTTGTCCTTGTGCAGACCTTTACCTACCACACCTTCCCCTCATGCCACAGTATTTTAGTTATTCGCATGTTTTTTTCTGTTGTAGACTCTCAAGAGAAGGAGCCCCATTTTCATTCAGTTTTGTGTTCCCAGAATTTAGTGTGTAGGCTGTGTCCATGTACAAGTATATGACAAAGAGATGGATAAAAGTCTTCATCTGTGAAGGCAGCACACCTTGGAGACAGGACCTCTGTTCCTTTGTTGTTATATTGTCCATATAGTATGAGCAGCATCTGCTCTCCTATTTTTTTCATTCCGTGCTTAAGATGATGGGTTTAGTCACAAAAATCTTGTCCCAGTTCACAACTTCAGTAAGCCTGTGTTAGCATTATCTACATAAGCTCAGCCTGGGGGTCATGGCTCCGTGCTGCACCACAAAATTCTTGGTTGCTATGCCTACGCGTGTGGTTGTAATGTTACCCCTACTACCACCGCCCATAGTGTTCCCAAATAGTGATGATGCTTAACTAGCAATATCGAAGTTATTATTACTATTATTTTCAGTCACAGTTGAATTTCTATTGTCACTGCAGCAGTGCAACCTGATTTTCTGTTCATACCCTGCTTAATATGGGAGGAGAATAAGAAAAAAAACTTGCTCTTCTTAGTTTCCATGGAAATGGAACCTTCTGTGTGTTTAAGCAGAAACGGATGCTAACAGGAACCTGCCGGCAACCTGATTTTTCTCTCTCCCCACCTCCCCTCCATAGGCACACACACGCACATATGCTCACATGCACACACACACACGGACACTCATGTCCACACGGATACACACATTTATGACAGACATAACAGACGTGCCCCACAAAAGTTCATTCTGACAAATTTTGTGAAAAACTAGAATACATTTTAACACTTTTTCTGCTTCAGTTGATTTCTATTACCTAGTGGTGTTTTCCTTATCAGAACAGGCAAACACTGTCTAAGTGCACGTGTACGATAACCATTTAGGAAACGAGAAAGAGGGCAAATGTGTCACATTTTCCAAATATGCCACAACCCTCAGGGTTGAGAAGACTTGGCTTCTCTAACAACTGGTGTTCCAAGAACATTCGACAGCAGATAGTGTTTATCCCCTACTGTCCTGCCAGTACCCATTTTATGGGATTGCAAGAGTCCATGCAACTTGATAGACACGTGGAGTATGGAGGGTACTAACTGCATTATTTTTGATGGGTGTGAATGAATTAGGTCATTTGTTGGGAAAGTAGATTAAATTTCTTCTGTCCTTTGAGAAGCTGAATTCACTTTTAGAAATACTGCCCCCGTCAGGGTGGGGCTCTAGATTGATTTGACATTTAATTTATAATATTAATGGAGAAAATGATTTCGTTCTCTACCTGTGAGATTAGTGAATATCTATTTTCACCCACACCAGCTTATAATTTGGATTCACCATGGCTATTACTACCTTTGACTTGCGAGTCACGCCAGTCCGTAGCGTACTTAACCTTCTGGGCCCATGGTAGCATGGTCTGAAACCTTAGGAAGCGGTCACGACTACACATTGTGCTAAGTAACTCTTTTGGTTTCCGTGTGTGCCCTTGTGTTTGAATTGCTGCCGTTAATGCCACCACTGATAGTAATATTATATAGCTTGCATTTGATCCTAGCAAAAGTGAAAATTATAGGAAAGTCTTTGAAAGTAGTACCAGTTCTATTTATTCTGTCAATGATGTCCTGTCTAATTTTTGACACCCCGTTCAGTCAAGTATAATTTAATTTTTGAAATGCATTTTGAACAGAGTGAAATGATACATTTAATGAAGAACAATCTCTGTGTAGAATTTAACCCTTTCACATTCAGGGCATTGTCTTTTTTCAAAGTGGCCTTCCCCGAAATCACATTATTTAAAGGTCACCTCTGTAACTTGTATCTTACTTTAGACTCTGTATCAGAGTGGATGGTAAGTATATTTCATAGAATGTAAGCACAGTAGGGATTTCTCTTCTTGTTTTGTTTTCAGTTTTGCAGAAAAAGTCTATAAAACTTCCAAGCAATGTGAAATTTCACTCACTTGAAATTTAAATATAAAAATATGCCCTATAGTTGTTCTATTTGGGGAAAGGTAGTTTAAAAGTCAAACAATGATGGGCTCATGAACTTGAGATACTGTAAACTTGACTTAGGTGGCATCATAAACTTGAAAAGCTGGGGACAATAAACAATGACTTGAAGAATATCCCTGGATATTCCTAAAGAAGACATCACAATTCTTGAAAGACTTCATAAAAGCCTCTAGAATGTTCCAGCTAGAGTAGTTTCTGTGATACACTCTGACGTAATGAGACCCTCAATTCCCCCATTAGAAATAGGAAAATCGCTACATATGAGTGGCACAGTCTTTTTGTTCCTGAAATTTTGTTTTTCCCACTCTGCAGAAAGAAGAGATCATAGGTGTCACTGATGTCAGTGACCCCAACTGTGGGGAATCTAGTGAATAGTAAGAGGTTTTGGTGTCCAACCCTTCTACAGAAATCATGAAAGGTGGAGGGGCCACAGTGTGGCCATTGGTGCTGACTATGCTTCAGTTTGTCTTCCTCAGGGGTCTGTTTCCTCATTTGTCTCAGTAGCTGCTGTGAAACTGGATATAAGGCAGTAACACTAACAACATATGCCCAACGTGAAGGGAAATACATCTGGAAGTGAATAAAGGATGTTTATGAGAATTTCATCGACCCTTGAAAACCAACATGTTTAACCCATAAATGGGGAGAGCTCACCTAAGGTTGAGTGAGAGCAAATCATTGTGCATCATGCCTTCTAGTCCCCAGACTTCCAGGACCTGTGTGCCTGTAGCGGAGACAGGTTACCGCAGTCTGCCACCATCATCACAGGGTATTAAGGAGTGTCCTGAGAACAGGGCTGTAGAAATGAATGCCCAGGCCTAATGGAACACACTTCACTTTTTCTTTTCTGTTGGTTGGTCTCCTACGTTAATGAATTGTGCACGGAGGGAAAACAAGTCAGGCAATTTACCCTAGGCAGGGACACTTGTTCCCTCAATACCCAGCATTAAAGTAAACATTGTTTAAACATTACATAGCAACCCCTTTTTTGATTGAATTTATTGGGGTGACACTGGTTACCAAAATTATACAAGTTTCAGGTCCACAATTTCACAACACATCATCTTTATGCTGTATTGTGTGTTCACCACCCCACGTCAAGTCTCCATCCATCACCATTTATCCCTGCCCCTGGTACCCTCCTCCACCTCCCCCACTAGCTCCTTCAAAGGAAATAGGAGTTTTATGGCTTGAACTACTATGCTGTCTCATAGTATCACATGTTCCTGATACCAGGTATTATAAGGACCTCTCAAAGTTTTCAAACAGTGTATTTCATGTAAAATATGCAACCAGTAGAGATGCTTCTTCTGGACTCTCCTTATCCCCCTCCTGTCCCCCACCCCCACTCCTGGTTTAGTGCCTCAGTACCATCCCCACTCTGCCCAGGAATAGAAGGCCCAGAGACACTGAAAACTTCCCTTACTCCATTTAGGGCTCACTCTTCGCCTGTCTTGTAATTGTGTGATCCCCACCCCCAGAGGTGATCTAAACTCTTTCCATATTAGAAATAACAAATCTTCAAGTTGTTTTTCCCTCAGCTTTTCTGGTACAGATAGAATCCAATTTGATAGGATTTCAAAATGTCAGTAGTTCATCTAAACCCTTTTTATATATGAAAGCCCACTGCCCTGGTCTCTATTTAGTCTTTACTTGGTTAATATAAGGTTAATATAAGGAAAAAATGGGACATGGAGGCAGGGTCCATACAGCACCTGCAGTCTGAGGTAGGCACACCCTGACCTCTTGCTGCCACTGCACTGTAATGAGTGCATATAACCTGAAGAGGGTAACAGGAGTCCAAAAGGTGACCGATATTACCGAGCGCTGCAGTGGCCCTCCGACCCCCATTCCAGTCCTTCCTGCAAAAGGAAACGTGCAAGACCTCGGTAGGAATTAACTGGGCAAGTCAGTGATGTTGACCAGTATTAAAAAGTGTTTTGCAGAGTCAAGATACCGTTCCGCATTTACCATCTCATTTAACTCTTTAAAGGCCATGCAATAGGCTGGGCAGCTCTCCTGTTACTGCCAGTTTGACAGGGTCAGAGCTGAGTGTGGTGGACTGAGAAGGCATTCTGTTTTGTGGCCCACGGTCATTAACTGATTTGGCAAATGTTTGATGGGTGATTCATTCATGGCCTGGAGCAGGTTGTAGAGTATAAAATAAAACAAAGTTCTCCTCCTAATAAGAAGGGTGTTGATAAATATTTTTCTCCATTCATTTCTAGGGTCATAGTAGGGACCCTTTTGGATTAGTGCTCCAAGCATCCTCCTGGTTGGCTGGCCCCTCAACTTGACTTTTCATGAGAAAAAATAATAATAGAAGGTCCTAATTTGGATTTGGTGGAGCAATCCATGAAGTCCTCTCTAAAGAGGTGACCTGCAGGTTGAGACCTGGCAGAGTTAGCCATGTGAGAAATGCAGCAAAGCTGTTCCAGTCAAAAGATGTAGCACACATGAGGTGCTGTCCCGGGAACCCAGTATGGCCAGAGTGAAGAGGGCAAGAACGAGGGAGACTCTGGAGAGCCAGCGGGAGCCAGCTTCTGCGGGCCCTTGGTGGGTCACCGAAAAGATTTGTCTTTTAACAAAAGAAGCTAAGGAATTATTTAAATGAGAAATGTGATGGCATCTGATTTATGATCATTTTGGCCACCATGTTGTGAATGGATGAGGGGCCAAGAAGGAAGCTAGGAGAGTCATTATCCCTACAAAACATAGTGCCTTGCAGGCGTCCAGGTGAGAAATGGCGGCAGCTCCGAGGACCAGGGTAGTGAGGAAGAGGAGAAGTGAATGGATGTGAAGGAAATCTCATGGGGTCATGTTGCCTGGAACCAAGGAGGGTCACTATTTATCTTTTTTCTTTGATATCTCTCATCTCTGCAGTCCAGCCTTCCTCCCTGTGGAATTTCCGCATCACCATGGATGCCTTAGCAGTTTTCTGTTGCACCCATACATAGGACTTGCTGTGTATCTGTAACTCCTCTTATTCACCAGTCCAACATTTTGAAAAACATCACATTTTACTTCAAAAAGCATTAAAATGTGAATAATGAAGTGATTAAAATATAAATCATTTTCACTATAATAAAATACTGTAGTAAAAAAAGATAAGCCTTTTAAAAACAAATAGCCTGCGGAAAAACAATGGTTAGCAGGATTTCCTTCAATAGAATTCATTGCATTACATCAGGAAAACAGGTTATTATGGATTCTCAGGTGGGATTTGTGGGTGGCAGTGATACATTTTAAGTGGTATTGGTGTAAATGGATTTATGCTTTGTAATTTCTGAGCCTAATTTGCTGATTTGTATTCTTATAGGGAAATCAAGTTTAATCATAGTCCTGGACTAATTCTCAGAGAAAGACAAATACTGTGTGATTTCATTCATCTGTGGAATCTAACGAACAAACTGAGCTAGCAAGCAGAACAGAGACAGTCTCACAGATAGAGGGCAGGCTGACTGCTATTGGAACCGGGGGAGGTGAGGGGGTTGAGGGATTGGGCAAAAAGAAAGAAAGACTCATGGACATGGAAGCAGTGTGATGATTGTGGGGGGAGGGGAGTGTAAGGGGGTTAAATGGTCATGGAAAAATACAATAACAATTTTTTAAAAAGTAAATGACTTGTATGCATTATAAAAATGGGATTTCGCTGCCTTTAAAGTTGTATGTAACTTTTTTGGGGTAGTTATATAAAGCTGTGTTTTAAAAAATTAAGTTTTTATAAACAAATGACAATCAAAATTGCCTTTCTTTCTAAAAGTGTGGCAGATTAGTCTATTTAAATTGGAATTCAGTAACAACATATAGTGAACCAAAATGTTTATAACATTTCATTCTGTTACCGCATTTTTAAAAATGCGGGCTATGGCTAGTTCACATTTTTTTTGTAATTTATAAGAAGAAAATATTCTTTTTCCCAAGGACCGTGTGCATGTGTGTGTGTGTGTAACTCTAATCTAAAATCATAGACAGTGGTTTGCTTAGTGCTTTCATTTTCTGTATTTATGGCCCTCGTAACTTGGGGTCACCCCCTCACATGACTTTCCCTCGCAGCCCCTTCTGGAACTGACAATTTGCCACAAGACAACATGGTAAATTCAACTATTTGTTCTCTAGCCCCTTGTCACTTCCTGAGACATGGGAAGGAGTATTGCCCTGGCTTTAGGAAACTCTGCTTTGCCCTGAACTTGGCAAATTTTATGATATGAGTCTAGTGAATCTATAGCAGATACAGGATCTAGCCTTGCATTTGACATCTAGAAAAGCCTAAGCCCTAGGCAACCGTGTGAAAGGAGAGTGGGCAGTAGGAAGATGAGCCACGGCCTTGCTGTTGTTAGTGAGTCTTTACAGAGTGTGATACTGGCTGGGTGAGCTCCTGAACCTCTCTGAACATTTATTTTATTTGTAAAAGAAATGTGATAATGAGATTACTGTGGGGACTACATTAAATAAGACATGCAACAACATGCTAGATGCTTAGTAATTTTCAATAATTATGACTTATCATTATTGTTGTTCTTATTATTATTTGGTCAAGCATTCAACATGTTGCCTGGTACATAATAGCTGCTTAATAATAATTTTGGTTGAAGTGAAACCCTAGTTAAATCGTTATAGTGAAAATGAGAACTTACTGTCTCACATCACTGAAATGTCCAGGGATGGTCCTAGTTCAGGTTCGTCTGGAGAGGGGGCTAGGGGAAAAAAATCAATTTCTTCTCCCCCTGCTTCTCCTCTTCCTCCTGCTCCTCCTGCTCTTCCTGCTGCTCCTTCTCCTGCCCCTCCTGCTTTCTCTCTCTCTCTCTCTCTTTGATATTTTCTGTCACTGTGTCTCTATTACTCTTTGCTTTTGTCTCTGCCCTGCTATTTCTGTCCATGTTTCTCTGTCTTTGTCTTTTATTGATCTCTAAAACTGTCTCCCTTTGTTTTCTCTCATTGTCTCTTCCTGCCTCTCCCTCTCTTCTCTCTACCTCTCTGCGTCTTTCTTTTTCTGTCTCTCCCCTCACCCCCTTTCTCCCGCCTCTCCACTGCCCTGCGTCTCTTCTCTTTCCCTTTTTCTCTCTCTCTATCTTTCTGGGTTGTCCCTCTCTTTTTGCCACTTCACCTATCCTGTCTCCCGCCCCCCACTTCCCTTTGTGTTGGATATAATTCTTGGCAGGCTCTGGTGTCAGGATGACTTCTGACGGTGTATTGGAAACCAGTGCCCGTGGTCTCACAGAGAAGACGATACTACTTCCTCCTTACCTCACACAACAGCCCATCCACCCCAGTCCCCCCAGGAGGGAGTGACGACTATGTCTGCCCGGGCCTGGAGCCGGAGGTTTTGTCCCATCCAGATCTCTTAGACTCAAAGGGGGTTGTGTGCCACAGTATGTATTTACTATGCAACAGGCCCTGTGCTACACATTTCTATAATTTCCTAACATCCTCATAACTTCTTTGAGAATTTAAAACTATATTGTTCCCTTTCAACAAGTGAGGGAATGGAGGTTAAGAAAATTATGTATCTTGCCCAGGGTATATCAAGTAGGCAGCTGAGCTGGCAGGAGGAAATAGACTGTCTGGCCCAAGTCCATGTCTTAGTCCATGTGTGCCACTGCCTCACAAGGAATTTAAGTTCTCTGGGTCTCTATCTAGTTCTTATAATATTAATTTTGCAGTCCATCTGCAGCATGTTATAAATATAAGCATTTTTGGCTCCTCCCCAATTACTCCCCGTTATTGTTTTTTTTGTGTGTGTGTGTGTTTTAAATACAAATGCATGGGATTTTACTGAACACATTGTCTCAGCTCTACCAGAGCTCCTGGGAATGCAGCCTCTTCCTTTTTTGTAATCTTCACCTGAGGATATGTTTATTGATTTGAGAGAGACAGACAGACAGACATTGATGTGAGAGAGAGACCAATCCGTTGCCTCTTGTATGTGCCCTGACCAGGGACCGAACCCACAACCTAGGTATGTGCCTTGATTGGGGATAGAACCTGCAGCCCTTTGGGGTACAGGATGGCGCTCCAAGCAGTTGAGCCACCCACCGGCCAGAGCACAGAGCTGCTTCCAGCCATTAGAGAGAAAATCAGTATTGCTTGTCACTGCGCAGGCAGAGAAAGCGTTGGCCCCCTAGCCAGCCCCCGGCCTCACTTGTCCTTCCTTCAGAAATGAGGGCTTGAAGCCCAAAGACTTCTCACTCTCAATCCCGCGCCCAATCGTATCGTGATTGTGTAGCTAAAAAGCATACGAAGTCGTGGACTAACTCTCTTTCAAATCTTTGGCTATTCCGAAGGAAAGTTACTGCAGACATAAATGTTTACATATGTCCAGTACTTGACTTTTTTCCCTAAATTAGTTTTCTGGTTTTTGTTTCTCATTATTTTTCTATTTCCTGTCAGGAAAACCTCTAATGTGTTCCCTAGGTTGGTTGTAGTTTTTATTATTTTGTACACATTAACAATAGCTTGAATTTTCTCTTATAAGTATTTTTATCATCACTGATGTTTTGTAATGAATTGACAATGTGACATTCGGCTCATTTTGTGCAGTGCGGGTTTAGAAGAGTATTTTTAAGACTTTAATTTTCGAAAGGAGTTGTATGTTTTTCAGCAAAACTAAGGGGAAGGTACAGAGATTTCCCGTATGCCCCCTGCCCCCACATGTGCACAGCATCCCCCGTGGTCAACGTGCCCCACCAGAGTGGCACATGTGTTACAACGGATGAACCGTATTGACACTTCAGTCACCACAAGTCCACAGCTGACGTTAGGGTTCCCTGCTGACACTGTACGGCCTATGGGCCTGGCCAGCGTATGCACATCACAGGGCCACGTTTTCACTGCCCGAGAATCCTCTGTGCTCTCTCACCTCCTCACCCCCCCCTCACCAGCCCGTACCTGGGCAGCCACTGATCTTTATACTGTCTCCATACTTTGTCTGAGAGGGTTTTTTTTTTTATTGATACGTCTTTTATTTCTTCTAGCAACAGAAGCAAGATGATTTAAATTTTCTTTGTCAGGAAACCGCGCAGTTATTTTCACTGTTGAAACTCCATTTCAGACTTGATTCCCCCAAAGGCGCCCGTTTCACAACTCTGATATAATTGCTGGTGGTTAGGTCAAAATTAGAAAAATTCTGAAAGCACCATTTATTGTTATTTTTGTTTCCTGAAAATAACCTATGAATTCAATAATGGCTTTTAAATACTGTTTTTGCAAAGTGTTATATTAGTAGTAATTTGACATGATTAATTCCAAAATCCAAGTTTGAAGTGATTAAACTCTATGTGAGGCACGATCCCACCGCACCCTCCGGGTGGGCTCCTTACTGAGTCGGGGTCTTGAGGCACAGGTACTGGGGACTCAGCATTACCTCCCTGAGCAAGTGCTTCTGAGTCCAGTCTCTGGCTCCTGAACCTTCCTTACAAGGTTTGAAAATGGTCTGCAGTTAAGACTCATTAGCATAATAGTTTCTTTTAAAACATTTTGCTGTGAGAAAAATGAAAGGAAGCTTTTGCCTCATTGCACAGTACTACAGAAGCAAAACAGGGAATAGTTTTTACTTTCTTAATAACTAGAATATAGCGGCAGTAGAGCACGTTCTGTGAGAAAGAAATCCCAGGTCTTTCTTTTTCTTTGAAACAAATGAATAATGCTTACTGAAGATAAACATAAGCAGGTAAGGCCTAAAGAAGAGGGGGCTCTGCTCCTTCTGTGTGGCTGGATGGGTCCTTACCTTCTGCTCCTTCACTGACATGCACGAGGGCTGAAGCTCTGTTCTAGGATTGAGAGATATTATTAGACTCTAATTGTTTTTATTCATCCAAGAAATAACTTACTCGTTTGCTGCTTTCTCATTCTTTAATGGGTTAATGCAAATCTGAGTTACGTAAATTTGAAATAGTGTAATATACAGATTTATTGTCTCACTGTGTGCACAATACACACGGTGTATTAAAAATTCCATAATTTTTAATAGGGTGGAACTACAAATTGACTTTACTTCCTAATGAATTGCAGAATTGCAAAGACAGGTGGTTGTATATGTCATTTGTGATATTCCATGTGGCAACATTGCTTTGGCTAGTAAACCGGTCACACTGCCACTGGTCATTGGGATGCCTGTCAGTTACACAATTTCTCCATCGGCTGAGGTCTGTAGGGGCACACATAAAATGTGAATGCCAGGTACATTGTTCTATAACATAGTTGTGATATCCTGCACAGTTTGAAAAAAGTCCACTCATTCATTCAACGGTGCACCTGAGTTATGTAAGATGCTGGGGACACAGAAGTGAACCAGATACAGTATCTTCCCTCATGAAGCGTGCAAAGCAGTGTCACAAGTGTGTAGCCATTTACTGTTTTCAGTTTTAAAAATCAATGATCTCTATTGAAATAAGCTTGTTTTATCAGAAGTGTGCCCAGGCCAAACACTTTGGTAGTTCACAGAGGCATACTAGAAACTCTTAGGAGGAAAAAATCATCTTCGGCTCAAACATAATTTGATAAATTTGGAGCTCGATAAATCAGAGTGTGCAGGCATTCAATGAAACGTTAAGGCAATTCCAAGTAAAGGCAAACTTGTATTTCACTTCCAGCTGATTGCTCTCCCTCTACTTCCTGTCCATAAATCCAACTATATAATTACCCATGGATGACTTTGGAATGTGTCTATTACCTCTCTCTGTAGTATGTTCTTTTCCCTGTAATTATAGCCTCTTATGAGATCCATTTGCAAATCGTTTTTTCTCACATATTAGAATTCTGTTAAAAAAGAAAAAGAAAAAGAAATGTGTGACAACTTTACAGTAGGGGAGTATTTTCCTCCTAAAACAATCATTGTTTGGAAGAGAGAATTCCTGGCACCCAGATTATATGAATTATATTTCTAGTAATGTAACAATGTTTCATCACACTGCGCTTACTCCTGCGATTGTGTTAAGGTGGAAGCTTTGGCTGATCTCGCCTGTGCCTCACTCGGAGAGCGCCCCACCACCGTGACTCAATACCCCCATTTCCAAAATGAGAAGAGTGTGAGATGCCCTCTCCTACCCCAAGCCTGGCGCCTTGTCCTTAAGGAGATTTATTGGAGGGGACTGCGCTGTGCATTCTGGTGCTCACGTCCCGGGGAGTGCTGCCCACTTCGCCTCAGGAGACCCTTCCCAGGGCACACAGCGAGTCCGCTGAAGTGCAGAGCTGTAGTGATGTCTGTCCGGAACGTGCCTGAGCAGGTGAAGTTGAATACAAATGAGGGGTGAGAGAAACCTGCTCTCCCGAAGGCTGTTGTAGCTTCCCAGGATGAATCTCAAACAAGTCCTGTCACAGGCTGCAGTCCAGAAAGCAGACGCTGAGACAGAAGTAGTGCAAAAGGTGTAGTGCAGTGTCAACACCCAAGAGAGGACAAGGGGAGGGGCCGGGCCGATTGGAGCAGGGGAGCCATCCGTGGGCCCCGCGCCCAGCACAGTCCCTGCCAGCCCAGCGGGGGGCTTTGAGCCGAGGGCATGCAGAAGAGACTCACGTTGGGTGGCAGTGGCCAGGCCCTGGACCAGAGTCGTGCTCAGGCATGGGCTGGGGGTCCTGCTGAGGAGACTGTGCCCTTGGCTTCAAAGCCGAGGCCCAGCCAGGTGGGGCTGACAGATGGAGGCTGTTCGCTAACCACACGCTCCTCACAGATGGGCATCCGGTGCTTTCTTGGAGGGGAGGTTGTGGGGGGCTGGGCATCTCCATTTGTAACAAATCCCCTAGCATCTCTGTTTATACGCTTAAAAGTCCTTCCTGTCCGTTTAGTCATGAATCAGTCTCATTCAAGTAACTGAAAATTTTTAATTTAGTGTAATAATTCAAAATTCTGAGTTGTCTTCCAAGTTTTTCTTCTTCTTACCCCAGTGCATAGTATTTGACTCCTCTTTCCTGCCTTTGAGTCTTCTTTCTCTGACCTGCCGAGGGAGGTTGGCCACCTCCCCAGAGTTTAGACCCAGAGAGCACAGGCATCAGCGGAAAAGGGGACAATGCTGGGGTGTTCCTGACCCAGATGTGCAGTCACTGATTCTCTCTGTGCAATGTTACCTTGTGATAGGGGATTGTTGTTGAATGATGAAGGAATCAGTTGCTTCGGATATGTTGTCATTAATCATAACTACTGCTGCTCCAGCAGACACTATGAGGCACTTTATTTACAAACCCCATGGACTTGTAACCCTGGCACTAACCCTTATAGATGAGATGCGCCCCCCACTGGTGAACGGAGTGCCTGGCGTGTGAGTGTCTGTGGTTCCCAGAGTGCTTGTTCCTAGGCTGCCTGCCCAAAGGTTGGGTAGACTTTTTAAATGTTTTTTACGTTCTTGATATTTTCTTTTTTTACTTTTACCCCAAGAGATCAAATTCATGAAGTTCAACTTGCAATTCCCTGCATGTTTGGAAGGTAGTTTTAAATGTAAAAATGTATTTATTACTTTAGGAAAATACATTTTTACAAGTTGCAAGAAGAGTGAATTTGTTAGGGAAGTAGAAGTTGCTGAGGAGAATAACTAACCACATTCAATTAAATCTTGCCTTTTGTTGTTGCTCAGATGTGTCTCTACAATAAGGCTTTACAGATGCTGGTTTACATATTGTTAAATGTGTTTATCACTTGACATAGAACATACATTAACTGTGGCTAGTTCTACTTTTTATGTTATAGAATAATACAGAAGTTGAGATCTGTTCTTTTTGTTTGCTATTATGGTTTAGAAAGAACATAAATGAAATGGGAGCAAATTGTACTTCCTTTTACAATGAATATTCTGAAAGGTTTTAGCATTCAATTTGGGATGATTCTCCTATGGGAGACTCTGCCATTATTAGCTGCCTAAGTTATTCAGAATTCATCTCTTCCATATTTATAAGAGGTACAACTTTACAGTTTTTAAAAGAATGGTTCAGTTCCCCAAATAGAAACCGGAGTGCTAACAATTTTAGCAGCATTTTATTATGAGAATTCGTCACCATTCTCTTCATTGACATTTAATTGGTTTC
>VMDR010011919.1:0-27542 GCA_007922815.1 Macrotus californicus
CTATTCTTAACCTCCCCTGTCTATTTTGTACCTACCATTTATGCTTCTTATTCCCTGTACCTTTATCCCATACCCCCTTCCCCTCCCCCCAGATAACCCTCCATGTGATCTCCATTTTGGTGATTCTGTTCCTGTTCTGGTTGTTTGTTTTGTTTTCTTTATTTTTAGGTTTGGTTGTTGATAGTTATGAGTTTGTTGTCATTTTACTGTTCACATTTTTTATCTTCTTCTTTTTCTTAGATAAGTCCCTTTAACATTTAATAATAACAGCTTGGTGATTATGAACTCTTTTATTTCATTTATTTACTCATTTTATTGTTGTTTAAGTTCAGTTGTCTCCATTTTACACCCCACCACTCCCCCTCCACCTCAGCCATCCCCACACCCCACCATTGATTCTACCTGCCTTTGGTTTTGTCCACGTGTCCTTTATACATGTTCCTAAAAACTCTTTTCCCTTTTCCCCCATTATCCCCTCCCATCTCCTCTCTGGTTACTGTCAGTTTGTTTTTAATTTTACTGTCTCTGGTTATATTTTGCTTGCTTGTTTGTTTTGTTGATTAGGTTCCAGTTAAAGGTGAGATCCAATGGTATTTCTCTTTCACCTCCTGGCTTATTTCACTTAGCGTAATGCTCTCCAAATCCATCCATGCTGTCACAAAGGGTAGGAGCTCCTTCTTTCTTTCTCCTGCATAGTATTCCATCACGTAAATGTACCATAGTTTTTTGATGCATTCATTTACTGATGGGCACTTAGGTTGCTTCAAGCACTTAGCTAAGTAAATTGTGCTCCTATGAATGTTGGGGTGCATAGGTTCTTTTGAATTGGTGTTTCAGGGCTCTTAGGGTATAATTCCAACAGTGGAATTGCCAGATCAAAAGACATTTCTATTTTTAGTTTTCTGAGGTAATTCTATACTGTCTCCACAGTGACTGCACCAGTGTGCATTCCCACCAACAGTGCACTAGAGTCCCCTTTTCTCCACATCCTCTCCAACACTTGCTTTCTTGATTTGTTTATGATGGTCATTTTCACCAGTGTGAAGTGGTATCTCATGGTGGTTTTAAGTTGCATCTCTCTGATGGCTAGTGATGCTGAGCATCTTTTCACATGTCTCTGGGCCCTCTGCATGTCCTCCTTGGAGAAGTGTCTGTTCAAGTCCTTTGCGCATTTTTTAATTGTTTTTTTTTTTTTTTTTGTCTTCCTGGAGTGGAGTCCTGTGAGTTGTTCATATATTTTGGAGATCAAACCCTTGTCTGAGTTATCATTGGCAAATATGTTTTCCCACATGGTTGATTCTCTTCATTTCATGGCTGTTTTCTTTAGCCCTGTAGAAGTTTGGTATTTTGATGAGCTCCCATTTGTTTATTCTTTCCTTTATGTCCCTTTCTCTAGGGGACATATTGCTGAAAATATTGCTGCATGGAATATCTGACATTTTCCTGCCTATGTTCTCCTCTAGGAATTTTATGGTGTCATGACTTATATGTAAATATTTTATCCACCTTGAATTTATTTCTGTGTGTGGTATAAGTTAGTGATCGAGTTTCATTTTTTGCATGTAGCTGTCCAGATCTCCCAACACCATTTGTTGAAGAGGCTGTTTTTGCTCCATTTTATACTTCTGCCCCCTTTGTCAAATATTAATTGACCATAGAGTCTTGGGTGTATTTCTGGGCTCTCTCTTCTGTTCCATTGGTCTATGTGCCTGTTCTTATGCCAGTATCAGGCTGTTTTGATTACAGTTGCCTTGAAATACAGTTTGATATCAGGTATTGGGATACCTCCTACTTTACTCTTCTTTCTCAAAATTGCTGCAGCTATTCAGGGTCATTTATGGTTTGATGTAAATTTTTGAAATTTTTGTTCTACATCTGTGAAATATGCCATTGGTACTTTAATAGGGATTGCATTGAATCTATAAATTGCTTTGGGTAGTATGGACATTTTGATGATGTTAATTCTGCTGATCCATGAACACAATATATGTTTCCATTTGTTAGTACTGCCTTAATTTCTTTCTTCAGTGTTGTGTAGATTTCTGAGTACAGGTCTTTTACCACCTTGGTTAGAGTTATTTGTATGTATTTAATTTTTCTTGTTGCTATATCAAATGGGATTATTTTCTTGATTTCTGTTTCTGACATTTCATTGTTGGTGAACAAAAATGCCTTTGATTTCTGAATATTGACTTTGTATCCCGCTGTTTTGCCAAATTCATTTATTAGGTTGAGCAGTTTTTTTGGTGGAGTCTAAAGGATTTTCTATGTACACTATGATGTCATCTGCAAACAATGACAGTTTTGCTTCCTTCTTTAAAATTTGGATGCCTTTTATTTCTTTTTCTTGTCTCATTGTTGTGGCTAGGACTTCCAGTACTATGTTGAATACAAGTGTTGAAAGCAGACATCCTTGTTTTGTGCCTGATCTTAGTGGGAAAGCTTTTAGTTTTTGTCCATTGAGTATGATGTTGGCTGTAGATCTCTCATATATGGCCTCTATTATGTTGAGAAATGTTCCCTCTCTTCCCACTTTGCTGTTTTTATCATAAATGAGTGCTATACCTTATCAAATGCTTTTTCCACATCTATTGATATGATCATCTGGTTTTTGTCTTTCCTTTTGTTTATGCGATGTATTACATTTATTGATTTGTGAATATTATACCATCCTTGCATCTCTGGGATGAATCCCACTTGATAGTGGTGTATGATCTTTTTAATATATTGCTGGATATGGTTTGCTAATATTTTGTTGAGGAATTTAGCGTCTGTGTCACCAGCAATATCAGCCTGTAGTTTTCTTTCTTTGTTGTGTCTTTATCTGGTTTTGGAATTAGGACAATGCTTTCTTCATAAAAAAGTTTGGGAGTCTTCAGTCTTCTTGGATGTTTTGGAATAGTCTGTGAAGGATAAGGGTTAGCTTGCCCTTAAACAGTTTGTAAAATTCTCCTGTGAAACTGTCTGGTCCAGAGCTTTTGTGTCTCATGAGTTTTTTCATTAATGCTTCAATTTCCTTGCCTGTTATTGGTCTGTTCAGGCTTTCTGCTGCTTCTCCATTGAGTTTTGGAACATCATATTTTTCTAGAAATTTGTCTATTTCACCTAGGTTTTCAAATTTCTTGGCATAAAGTTCTTTGTAGTAATTTCTTACAATCCTTTGTATTTCTGTGGTATCAGTTGTAATCTCTCCTCTTTCATTTCTGATTGTGTTTATTTGTGTCCTCTCTCTTTTTTTCTTGATGAGTCTGCTTAAAGGCTTGTCAATTTTGTTTATCTTTTCAAAGAACCAGTTCCTGGATTTATTGTTCCTAGAATTGTGCTTTTAGTCTCTTTGTCATTTAATTCAGCTCTGATCTTGTTTATTTCCTTCCTTTTACTTGCTCTGGACTGTGTTTGATGTTGTTCTTCAAGTTCTTGTAGGTGTAGTGCTAGGTTGTTTATTTGAAATGTTTCTGTCTTTTTTAGGTTGGCCTGTATCACTATGAACTTTCCTCTCAGGACTGCCTTCACTGTGTCTCATAAGTTTTAGGTTGTGGTAGTTCATTTTCATTCATTTCCAGAAACTTTTTGATTTCCTCCTTGATCTCATTCTTGACCCATTCATTGTTTAATAGCATGCTATTCAATCTCCATGAGTTTGATTGTTTTTGAGTTGTTCCTTTAGGTTGAGTTCTAGATTCAGACCTTGTGGTTAGAGAAAATGGTTGATATGATTTCAATTTTCTTGAATTTGTTGAGGCTTGCTTTGTGCCCTATCATGTGGTCTATCTTTGAAAATGTTCCATGTGCATTTAAAAAGAATTTGTGTTTTGCTTCTTTGGGATGAAAGGTTCTTTATATATCAGTTAAGTCCATTTGATCTAGGGCATTGTTCAATGCTGCAATATCTTTGTTGATATTTTGTTTGGAAGCTCTATCCATTTTTGACAGTGGGGTGTTGAAATCTCCTACTATAATTGTGTTGCTGTCAATACCTTTCTTGAAGTCCTCCAAGATTTTCTTCATGTATTTGGGTGCTCCCATGTTGGGTGCATATATGTTTACAATGTTTATGTCTTCTTGATGGATTCTTCCCTTCCTTGAGTATTATGAAGTGTCCTTCTGGGTCTCTTTTTATGGCCCAGACACATGGCATACACACACTTTTTTTCTGAGGTAATTTAACTTGATTAAATGAATGTCCCTTTCACCCAAAATTTCCCTAAGAAAAATGTTCATAATATAATGTTGTGTTAAAAAAGGATGCAGTATCTTAACTGTTATATTTAAAGTTACATGAAATGATCACATAAAATAAAGGATTAAAAGTAAATAGAAAAAAAAGAAAGCAATTAATGTCTTAGAGTGGTAGAATTACAAGGTGATTCTTTTTTTTTTTTTTTTAAATGTTATTGGTGTTTGTAGTGTAGGCCCAAAACTTTATACCTTAAAAATTCCTTCTAGTTCAACATGATTCTCTGGCAAGTCTATTGTCAAGTACCAAAGAAATAGGCTCTTCTTCCAACAATTCTCTGAGATTTCAAGGCCTTTCTGGACTATTCTCCCATCCCACCACACTCCTAATCCAGCTGAGATGATGTCTTGATTTATGAATATAGGATGTGTTATTAAAGCAGTCTTTACTACCAACAAGGTCCTCCATACACTTCTAGGCGACATGAAGGAAGATATCAAGTAATACAGAAAATTTTTATCTTCACGGTTGTCTAATCATTGTATTATTTTATAAAAGATTTCCAAAAAAGACCACTCATCTTGAAAATTATGAAAAATTATATTAAAATTTTAACAATTAAGATGGTTGAGAAATAGGTGAGAGCAGAGCTCTCTCCCCTGTGCACAGGTGGAACACCTAGCCGATCTTCTGAGGAACAGAGTAAATAGCCAACAGTATCCCAGCATATATGAAGATTGGAGGCCAAAATTGTAGAGGATATTGAAAAATCAGACGGTAAGGAGACTGCTTTGGGATGATAAGGTCTCTGGGACCAGTGCAGGGACCAGGACAGTTGCAACCCCAGGCCCGGTGCCTGCCAGGCCTGCCACAGGTTTCTTCAAAGAGAGCTAAGTCAACGACTCCCTCCCCTGCCAAACAGGGAGGTTTGAGCAGCAACAGGATGGACCTGGATGCTTGAACTCACTTGGGGGAAGAAAGAAGAAGTAGGGAACACCCGGGCGTAATGTACTCCCACTAAGACTGTGGACACCAGATGGGTCATTACTGGAGAAATTGGAGAGCCGGTTGATGCCTGGAGAAGGGAGAAGAGTTGGGCCATGATGGACCGTGACCTGGAGAGTCTTCCATCTTGTTGGAAAGTTGGGCTGTGTGAGAAGCCAGGGGCTTGTTTAGAGCAGCAGGCTTGAACAGTAGAAATTTTTTCAAAAAAAAAAAAAATGCTCTCAGTAGCTATTTAGGGAATTCTCCCACAGTGGCCACCCTTGCCTCCCCTGGCTGCACCCCTGTAGTTTCTGCAGCCTTGGCCACACCCCTATCCTCCCCCCAGCCACAGCGGTGGAGGGTGCCTGCCCACACCCAGGGCAGCCCCTGCAGTGCCCACATCTCAGCAGCAGAGGAGGCCCTGTGCATATCTGCTCCAGAGGCACATGCCCGCACCCGCTGCCCCGCCCTGCAGGACTAGATTGGCTCACTAAGAGGAAGGCAGAGGTGTCCCCCACAGAGGAGAGCAGCAGGGCTCAGAGTCAGCAGTCCCTGGAAAGACTTAACTCAATGGGACAGCAGAACTACCTTGAAGAGACTTTGAGAGGCCCTAGCACCTAGGACAGCAAAGAGTGAAAGGGTGGTGTGTGAGTTGCCCCTAATTGGTGGACCTCAAGGACAGCACAACTCGTATACTGAAGGAGTAGACCTGGTGCAGAAAGGCACTGGGGGCCTGGCAGCAAAATGAGGAACTGGGCTGGACGCTGGGCAACAGTGAAGAGTGAGGCTCATACCTGGCCCCAATCAGCACAAAACCACAGGAAGGGAGAAAAGCGAAACCCAACCAGCCAGGAAGACCAGTAGACACGATTGGATGGTTTAAAGCCAGCAGGAGGTTTTTTTCCCTTTTTTTCTCTTTTCTCTCCTTTTTTTTTTTTTTTTCTCACAAGTGAGATAATAAGACCTGGAGCTGTGAAAGGACCAGAGTCAGAATCAAAGTGTGGCCATCCCAATAAATAAGAAATTGAGACAAATTTCACATTGCTTTTCCAGAGAACTTGCAAGTTATTATTTATTTATATTATTATTGTTTTTTCATTATTTTTACTTCTTTCATTTTATTAGTATTTTTTAATTTCTGTTTAGTTTTCTTTGTTGTTTGTTTAATTGCATTGATTTTCCTTGTTCTCTCTTTCTTAGTGTATTCTTAGTTTTCCTTCTTTCACTTCACTTGTGTTCCAATAGCACACTACTTTAGGCCCTGTACTTCCTATTCTTGTTATCCAGATCACATAGATTCTGTCATATGATTGTTTCTCCATTACTATGGTAAATTATTGTTGTTCCATACAATTGTAAATACTACACAGCACCCCTCCTAGATCTTAGCTCATTTCACTGTCTTTCAGAACTTTATTACTGTTGTGGTTAACTATAGTCTCTCACACACTACACATATTTTCTATCTTTTACTCTCACTTTATCTCATAATCTGACTTCCCACAAGTTCACTGTTTTCTGGATCCAACTCACAATCCTTCAAGAGTCTTTTTCCCACTCTGTCTAAAAGTGACTAGTTGGGTGAAATATCATAGTTAACACTATACATGTTCAAAGGATCTCCTATCTCTTCTCTACGGGTTGGTCCTTTATGTCACATAGAATACACTTTCACTGTCTGAATCCATTTTGTCTTCCCTCTCCAAGTGATCACATAAAAGAGTAGGTGGAGCGGTGAACACCAGTATACCTGCTGGAAGACGAAACCCACCAACAAAGGAACCACCAACAGATAATAATGGAAGAAGGTGAAGGAGTGACTGGAAGCCACATTAACCTCCATCCAGGACCAATCTGGAAATACAACTAAATGGTGCAGAAATTATCCAGAACAAGCAGCTGAACAAGAGTAAGAGACAAACCTCAAAACTTGAGACAGACAGAAGAACCAGCTTCACAAAAGCTGCCCACACTTGAACAACAGAATACAAGACATCGTGGGTAGAGTAACCCTCAGTTAAGCAGCTGGAGGGAAGAAACCACTGAAGAAGGACCCAACAACAATCAAAACCCACAGACATCCAGAGAACCAACATAAATGACAGCCCAAGATCAGCAAGTTCAGGAGATCAAGGAGATGGCACCACTGAATCTCACAGATCTCCTACCATGGAAGTTCATACCATAACCCCAGGGAGTCAAAACAGATCAATTTCAGAAGCAGAGCATAACAAGAAGAGTCTCACAAAAAATGGGAAGACAAAGAAACAAACCCCAAATGAAAGGAAAAGAGGAAGCCTCAGAAAAAATGCTAAATTAAATAGACAGAAGTCAACTATCAGATATTGAGTTCAAATCAATAGTTATAAGGAAGCTCAGTGAGCTCACAGAGAATTACCAAAAACTACAGGGAAACTACAATAAACTCACTGCAAACTATATCAACGTGAAAAAAGAAAGAGCAAGAAAAGGAAGAGACTCAGAAAGAACAAAGAAGTGTTAAGAGAACTGGAGGACAACGTGAAATGTAATAATATCCATACAATAGGGATACCAGAAGGAGAAGAAGAAGAGCAAGGGAAAGAAAATCTGTTTGAAAAAGTAATGATAGAAAACTCCCCTACTTTAATGAGAGAAAAAGTCATACAAATCAGGGAAACACAGAGAGTTCCAATCAAGAGAAACTGAAAGAGGCCCACTTCAAGACACATCATAATTAAAATGGCAAAATTCTAAGACAAAGAGAGAATCTTAAAGGCAGCAAGGGAAAAACAGGAAGTAACATACAAGGGAGCCCTGATAAGACTAGCAGCTGACTTCTTGATGGAAAGGCTTCAAGTCAGAGGGCAATGGCAAGGAATATTACCAGTAATGAAAACCAAAGGCCTACAACCAAGACTAATTTATCCAGCAAGGCTCTCAATTAAAATGGAAAGCCAAATAAGGAGTTTCCCAGAAAAGAAGAAGCCTCAAAGAATACATCTCCTCCAAACCAGCTCTGCAAGAGATGCTAACTTGTCTGCTTTAAGGAAAGGAAAAAAAAAAGACCAAGAAAGAGAGGGACACAGGCACAAAAAAATGGCAATGAATAAGTACCTATCAACAATAACCTTAAACATAAATTAATTAAATGCTCCAATCAAAAGATATAGAATAGCTGAATGGATAAGAAATCATGACCCACACATATGCTGCCTACAAAAGACTTATTTCAGAACAAAATATCTACACAGACTGAAAGTGAAGGGCTGGAAACAAATATTCCAAGCAAATGGACAGGAAAAGAAAGCTGGGATAGCAATAGTTATATCAGAAAAAAAAATGCATTTCAAAAAAGGGCCATAAAAAGAGCCCCAGAAGGTCACTTGATAATACTCAAGAAAAGAATCCATCAAGAAGACATAATCATTGTGAATATATATGCGCTCAACATAGGAGCACCCAAATGAATGAAGAAAATCTTGGAGGACTTTAAGAAAGGTATTGACAGTTTTAACACCCTACTGTCAAAAATGGGTAAATGTTCCTAACAAAATATCAACAAAGATATTGTGGCATTGAACAAGGTCCTAAATGAAATGGACTTGATATATATAGAGAGCCTTTCATCCCAAAGAAGCAAAATACATTCTTTTCAAATGCACATGGAACATTTTCAAAGATAGACCACATGATAGGACACAAACCAAGCCTCAACAAATTCAAGAAAATTGAAATCATATCAACCATTTTCTCTGACCACAAGGGACTGAAACTAGAAACCAACCTCAGGGAAAAAATCCCAAAACACTCAAACTCATGGAGATTGAAAAGCATGCTATTAAACAGTGAATGGGTCAAGAATGAGATCAAGGAAGAAGTCAAAAAGTTTCTGGAAACAAATGAAAATGAACTCTCAACAACCCAAAACATATGGGACACAGCGAAGTCAGTCCTGAGAGGGAAGCTCATAGTGATACAGGCCTACCTAAAAAAGACAGAAACATTTCAAATAAACAACCTAACACTAACCCTACAAGAACTGGAGGAACAACATCAAAGACAGCCCAGAGCAAGTAAAAGGAAGGAAATAAACAAGATCAGAGCTGAATTAAACAATGTAAAGGCTAAAAGCACAATTCTAAGGATCAATAAATCTAGGAGCTGGTTCTTTGAAAAGATAAACAAACTTGTCAAGCCTTTAAGTAGACTCATCAAGAAAAAAAGAGAGAGGGCCAAATAAACACAATCATAAATGAAAGAGGAGAGATTACAACTGATACCACAGAAATACAAAGGATTGTAAGAAATTACTACAAAGAACTATATGCCAAGAAATTTGAAAACCTAGGTGAAATGGACAAATTTCTAGAAAAATATAATGTTCCAAAACTCAATGAAGAAGCAGCAGAAAGCCTGAACAGACCAATAATGGCTGGCGAAATTGAAGCATTAATCGAAGAACTCATGACACACAAAAGCTCTGGACCAGACAGTTTCACAGGAGAATTTTACAAACCATTTAAGGATGAGCTAACCCCTATCCTTGATAGACTATTCCAAAAAATCCAAGAAGATGGAAGACTCCCAAACTCTTTTTATAAAGCCAGCATCTTTCTAACCCCAAAACCAGATAAAGACATATCAAGGAAAGAAAACTTCAGGCCAATGTCACTTATGAATATAGATGCTAAAATCCTCAACAAAAGATTGGCAAACTGCATCAAGCAATACGTTAAAAAAAGTCATATGCCATTATCAAGTGGGATTTATCAGAGGGATGCAAGGATGGTACAATATTCACAAATCAATAAACGTAATACATCACATAAACAAAACAAAATACAAAAATCACATGATCATAGAGGTAGAATCATTTGATAAGGAAAAATCATTTGATAAGGTACAGTACCCATTTATGATAGAGACACTCAACATAGTGGGAATAGAGAGAGCACTCCTCAACATAATAAAGGCCATATATGAGAGACCTACAGCCAACATTATACTCAAAGGGTAAAAACTTAGAGCTTTCCCACTAAGATCAGGAACAAGACAAAGATATCCACTTTCACCACTCCTATTCAACATAGTTTTGGAAGTCCTAGCCACAGCAATCAGACAAGAAAAGGAAATAAAGGGAATCCAAATTGTAAAGGAGGAAGCAAAACTGTCATTGTTTGCAGATGACATGATAGTGTACATAGAAAATTTTATAGTTCCACCAAAAACCTACTTGACCTAATAAGTCAATCTGGCAAAACAGCAGAATACAAAGTCAATATTCAGAAATCAAAAGCATTTTTGTTCACCAACAATGAAATGTCAGAAACAGAAATCAGGAAAAAAATCCCATTCGATATAGCAACAAGAAAAATAAACTACCTAGGAATAAACCTAACCAAGGAAGTAAAAGACCAGTACTCAGAAATCAATACAACACAGAAGAAAGAAATTAAGGAAGACATAAACAAATGGAAGCATGTGCCATGCTCATGGATTGGAAGAATTAACATCATCAAAATGTCCATACTACCCAAAGCAATTTATAGATTCAGTGCAATCCCTATTAAAGTACCAATGGCATATTTCTCAGATATAGAACAAACATTTCAAAAATTTGTATGGAATCATAAATGACCCCGAATAGCTGCAGCAATTTTGAGAAAGAAGCAAAGTAGGAGGGATCACAATACCTGATATCAAACTGTATTACAAGGCCACTGTAATCAAAACAGCCTGATACTGGCATAACAACAGACACATAGATCAATGGAACAGAATAGAGAGCCCAGCAATATAACAAGTCTCTATGGTCAATTAATATTTGACAAAGGGGGCACAAGTATAAAATGGAGTAAAAATAGCCTCTTCAACAAATGGTGTTGGGAGATCTGGACAGCTACATGCAAAAAAATGAAACTTGATCACCAACTTATACCATACACAAAAATAAATTCAAGGTGGATAGAAGACTTAAATATAGGTTGTGACACCATAAAAGTTGTAGAGGAAAACACAGGCAGGAAAATCTCAGGCATTCCATGCAGCAATATTTTCACCAACATGTCCCTTAGAGAAAGGGACATAAAGGGACCTCACCAAATTGAAAAGCTTCTGAAGGGCTAAAGAAAACAGCATTAAAATGAAAAGAGAGCCAACCTTAAGGGGAAACACATTTGCCAATGATGCCTCAGACAAGGGTTAATCTCCAAAATATATAAATAACTCACAGGACTCCATTCTAGGAAGACAAACAACCCAATTTAAAAATGGGCAAATGGCTTCAACAGACAGTTCTCCAAGGAGGACATACAAAGGGCCCAGAAACATATGAAAAGATGCTCAGCATCACTAGTCATCAGAGAGATGCAAATTAAAACCACAATGAGATATCACTTCACACTGGTGAGAATGGCCATCATAAACAAATCAACAAATAACAAGTGTTGAAAAGGTTGTGCAGAAAAGGGAACCCTAGTGCACTGTTGGTGAGATTGCAGACTGGTTCAGCCACTGTGGAAAACAGTATGCTAAGTGAAATAAGCCAGGTGGTGAGGGAGAAATACCATGTGATCTCATCTTTAACTGGAACATAATCAACAAAAGAAAACAGCAAACAAAATATAACCAGAGACATTGAAATTAAGAACAATCTAACAATAGCCAGAGGGGAGGGGGGAGGGCACAATGGGGAAAAGGGTTTTCAGGAACCGCTGTAAATGACACATGGACATAACCAAGGGGGAGGGTGGGAGGAAGGGAGGGAGGGAGGATTGGCTGGGGTTGGGGGGAGTGGTGGGGGGAAAATGCAGACAACTGTAAATGAACAGCAATAAAGTAATAAAATCTTAAAAAAAAAACAATATTGAATTTCCTCAGAAAACTAAAAGTGGAACTACCTTTTGACTCGGCAATTCCAGTGCTGGAATTATATCCTAAGAACCTTCAAACACCAATTGAAAAGAACTTATGCACCCCAATGTTCATAGCAGCACAATTTCCAATAACCAAGTGCTGGAAGCAATCTAAGTGTCCATCAGTAAATGAATGGATCAAAAAACTATGGTACATTTACACAATGGAAGTCAATGCAGCAGAAAGAAAGAAGGAGCTCCTACCCTTTGGGACAACATAGATGGAACTGGAGGGCATTATGCTAAGTGAAATAAGCCAGGTGGTGAAAGACAAATACCACATGATCTCACCTTTAACAGGAACCTAATCAACAAAACGAACAAGCAAGCAAAATATAACCAGAGACATTGAAATTAAGAACAATCTGACAATAACCAGCGGGGAGATGGGAAGGAAGAATAGGGAGAAAGAGGAAAGGGTTTTGATGTACAACTATAAAGGACACATGGACAAAATGAAGGGGGGTGGAAGCAAGGGAGGGAGGTGGGTTTGGCTGGGGTGAGGGGGAGTGGTGGTTGGTAAATGCATAACATTTGCTGTAATGCAAATGCTGTAATTGAACAACAATAAATTAATTTTAAAAATATAAAATAAAATTTATATAATGTTTTAATCAATATTATCCCAATAAATCTAATTTTTCAAAAGAAAAAAATGTAATACTTGTTAAAAATGTCAACTTTAATGCTAAAGTCAGTATTTTAACTAAAAGCCAAATATGAAATCAAAATATGCTCATCAGGAATTACCCATCCCTGGCTGGTGAGGCTCAGTGGACTGAGTGCCTGCCTGCAGACCAAAAGGTTGACAGTTTGATTCCGGGTCAGGGCACACGCCTGGGTTGCGGGCCAGGTCCCCAGTGTGGGGCATGTGAGAGGCAACCAATGTTCAATGTTTCTCTCATGCAACAATGTTTCTTTCCTTCTCTTTCTCCCTTCTTTTCCATCTCTCTAAAAATAAATAAATAAAATCTTCAAGAAACGGTTATCTAATGTTCTCTAGCAAAATAAGGTAATCTGAACTGTTGGTAATGTGGAGAGGAACTGTGGTAGAAAACGTACTTGGATGGAGTCTAGCACTATTCCAGCCCTGGGCTAGTAGCCTCTTCCTATAGCAGATCCTTCCCCTCCAGGCCTGTCCCCTCACCTGCACATCGTCATTGAAAGAGTCAAACTAGATGAGGTACCTCTAGGGACTCTTTCAGGTCAAAGACTTACAGTTCTATAGTTTTGTATTTAATAAAGTACAATTTTTGCTAAAAAGGAGGGAGTAGGTGTACATTTATAGGACAAATAAGCCATACACTTAAAAAACCAACTCTTTGCATTGTTTTATGCCATCTTCTAATCTTTATTAAGTACACATGCACACACATCACTCTGTTTTTAAATCAATATGTACGTCTTTTTTATACTATACATTACTTGAATGTATATGCTTTTCCATAGAATACACACATTTTACCAACATAATATGTTACATTCAAATGAATGCATTGGAAGTATTATATTTAATTCTCCTTAATTTTCATAGGTTGATCATTATAATTAAAATATAAAAATGCCAACCTTAAGCTAACTCTTCAGCAACTTCAATAATCCAGTGACCCGGGGAGCAGTAGATCACTGAATTATAAAATGACTCTTCAATGAGCAAAGTTAGAAGGAAACTTGAGACAAGTGCTGTCAGAGCTTGATACACATGGTCAATTATGTAAACCTTTATTCTGGATATCTTAACCTAATGATGCCTCTGGATACCTGCAGAAAGGTAAGTGCTCAGATATTGCTCAATCATTTTTGATGCCCCGTAATTGATATATACTCTCCTGCCTGACATCTCAGTCCCCTCAGTGGCCCTCCCAGCCCAGCTTTCCCACCTCTTCTCTCTCTGTCCTTCTCAGGCAGCAGTCTACTGATTCTCAAGCAAAACATGAGAGAGTAGGCAAGAGAACACATAGATTGCAAAAAATTCCCCCAGGCAATCCAGATTTGCTTTCAAGCCTCAACTGAGAACCACTGCATTGTCAAAGAGAACTAACTACTTATCTCTCCCTGTGACTTCCATCTCTACACCTTTGGTACACATAATTTCTCTTGTTGAAATCTCCATCTGTCAAAATCCAACCCACAAAGTGTACTCCAATACTTTCACAGAGGAATTTGACAAAATCTGGCAGAGATGAGGATGGCACACCTTTAATCTAATAATTCTATTCTCTGGTAAATATCCTAGAAACACTCTTGCATATGAGCAAAAGGAGATATGGGCAAAAATGTTTATTGCATCTCTGTCTGGCAGATCAAGAAACCATAAACAACCTAAGTGTCCATTAACAGATTTTAAAATTGTGTGCACACACATATACACTAGATACTATGCAACAGTGAAAATAAACTAGAGCTATATGTATCAACATATATAATTTATAAAATATACATATTTATATATAAATTAAAATATACAGAAATATAAAAGCAATATGCAGGAGGATACAGTATCACACTCTAGCTAGAATGACATAATCTGAATGATATATATTTAATGAAAGTATAATGAAGTTCAGAAAATAAATAACAAGAAGATGGAGGCATAGGCAGAAATGCTTCACTTCTTCACACAACCAAAAAAAGGATAACAACCAATTTGAAAACAGAGAACAATCAGAACTGCCAGAAAAACATTTGCATAGAAGTTCAACAACCGAAGAGTTAAAGAAACATTCATCCAGCTAATAGGAAGGGTGGAGATGGGCAGCTGGGCGGAGAGGACATTTAGCAAGGCAGCACCTGGAAGACCAGACTGGCAAGGTGGCAACTGGCAGAGCTCATGGGCGATCCCACATTCACACGCAAACCAAGCCAGGGGGAACAACAGAGGAGTGAGACAGACTACAAAACCCAGGGTTTCAGTGTGGGAAACTAAACACTCAAAACCCCAGGCTAATAAAGGACACATGGACATAACCAAAAGGGAGGGTGGGAGCAAGAGAGGGAGGTGGGATTGGCTGGGGTGGGGTGGGGTGGGGAGTGGTGGAGGGAAAATGCAGACAACTGTAAATGAACAACAATAAAGTACTAAATTATTTTTTTTAACCCAGGCTGTAAAAAATATCTGTGGGGGTTGTGGTGGCAGGAGAAACTCCCAGTCTCATGGGAGAGTTTGTTGGAGAGACCCACAGAGTCCTAAAATGTACACAAACCTACCCACCTATGATTTAGCACCTGAAAGGGCACAATCTGCTAGTGGGAAGTGAGGGAAGTGACAGAAAATGGGAGGAAAGTGGGACAAGAGCTCAGCAAGCGGCATTGTTCCTTCTCTGACCTCTCCCTCACAGACAGTGCCACAACCCATGAAAGAGGGTTGCCCTGCACTGGCGAATACCTAAGGCTCTGCCCCTTACAAAGTAATAGGTGCACCAAGACAAAGAAATATGGCCCAAATGAAAGAACAGATCAAAAGTCCAGAAAAAGAGCTAAGCGACAAGGAGATAGACAACCTCTCTGATGCAGAGTTCAAAACACTGGTAATCAGGATGCTCACAGAACTAATTGAGCTTGGTCGCAAAATGAAGGAAGAAATGAAGGTTACCCAAAGTGAAATAAAGCAAAATGTACAGGGAACCAACAGTGAAGGGAAGGAAACAAGGACTCAATTGTTTTGCTCAAATCAATGATTTGGAACAAAAAGAAGAAATAAGCATCCATCTGGAACATAATGAGGAAACAAGTTTGCAAAAAAATGAGGAGAGGCTTAGGAACCTCTGGGACAACTTTAGAGTTCCAATATCTGAATCATGGGAGTGCCATAAAAACTTATTTGAACAAATAATGAAGGAAAACTTCCCCAATCTGGCGAAGGAAATAGACTTCCAGGAAGTCCAGGAAACTCAGAGAGTCTAAAAGAAATTGGACCCAAGGAGGTGCACACCAAGACATATCATAATTAAGTTACCCAAGATTAAAGATAAGGTGAGAATCTTAGAAGCAGCAAGAGAAAAGGAGATAGTTACCTACAAAGAAGTGCCCATAAGACTATCAGCTGATTTCTCTAAAGAAACCTTACAGGCAAGAAGGGGCTGGAAAGAAGTATTTGAAGTCATGAAAGGCAAGGACCTGCATTCAAGATTACTCTATCCAACAAAATTATCATTTAGTATGGAAAGTCAGATAAAGTGCTTCCCAGATAATGTCAAGTTAAAGGAGTTCACCATCAACAAGCCCTTACTATATGAAATGTTAAAAGGACTTATCTAAGAAATAGAAGATCAAAAACTATGAACAGTAAAATGACAATAAACTCACAACTATCAACTGAACCTAAAAAACAAAAACAAAAACTAAGCAAACAACTAGAACAGGAACAGAATCACAGAAATGGAGGGTTATCAGTGGGGAGAGGGAAGGGGGAAATGGAGGAAATGGTACAGGGAATAAGAAGCAGAATAGGCAAGCACAAAATAGACAGGGGGAGGTTAAGAACAGTATAGGAAATGTAATAGCCAAAGTCTTATATGTACAACTCATGGACATGAACTGTGTGTGTATTGGGGCGGGTGGTGGGAATGCTGGGGGGTGAGGGGAACAGTGCAGGGAGGAGGGGATAAAGGGGAGAGAAAAACTGGGACAACGGTAATAGCAAAATGAATAAAATGTACTTTAAAAAACATATAACACCAAATTAAAAGTCCTGGTTATCTCCAGGGGATAAAGAAAAGGGTTTGTAAGTGAGTAGGGAAACATAAGTGGCTTCTATTGACATAATAATTATATTAGTTTCCTGTGCTTGCTGTAACAAATTACCACAAACTTTGTGGCTTAAAAACAACAGAAACGTATTCTCTCACAGTTCTGGAGGCCAAAAGTCCAAAATCATCACCACTGGGCTGGAATGAAGACATGGACATGGCAGTGTTCCCTCTGGAGGCTCTATGGGAGATCCGTTCCTTACGTCTTTCAGCTTCTGGTGGCTGCCAGCATTCCTTGGTTTATGGCCACACCATGGCAAACTTCAAACATCTTTCTGCTCTGTCATCACAAGATGTTCTCATGTGTGTGCATCTGTGTGTGTGCATGTATGTACATGGAACCTTCCTCTATTCCTCCTTATATGGACACTTCTAATGACATTTAAGGTCCATTTGTATAATTCAGGATAATCTCCCTAAGACCCTTAACTTAATTACATCTACAAAGATCATTTCTCTAAATTTAATATTTACAGGTTTCAAGGATTAGAGCCTGGTATCTTTAGGAAGGAGGGCATTTGCAGCTAAGTGGTGGGAGATAGTGGACATAGTCTCATGACCCTCCACCTTGAGTTACAGTTTTATGTGTATATATCTTGTGTCAGATACAGATCATGACCTTGAGTTACAGTTACATGGCATCTATATTACATCAGATACAGATTGTAAACTTCTCATGGAAAGATGGATCTTCAGGAGGCTGCAGAGCCATGTAATGGGAAAGTTAGAAGACTAGGAGTCAAGCTCTAAGAGTGGGGTATATGAATCTGTCATTTTAGAGGGGGGAAATTCTGCATAAGATGAGATCCAGAGTATGATATGTAAAATCTGACTCATCATTTTTAGACCTTTTGGGAACCCCTTTAAGGTGTTAAATTACAATGTTAAAGAGAGGCACCTTTGCCAAAAATTAATGAGAACTGAAGACTAAAAAACAAAAACCTTTCAAAAGTGAGTGGATTGATGCCAACTTCTAGTAGTAGAATTTCAAGCACTGAAGGACTTCTGGCCAAGATGGAGGCATAGGTAGACACATTGTGCCTCCTCTCACAACCAAAAGAAGGACAACAAATTTAAAAACAAAAAACAACCAAAATTGAAATAAAATCGAACTGTATGAAAGTCTGACAACCAAGGAGTTAAAGAAGCATTCATCCAGACCGGTAGGAGGGGCAGAGATGGGCAGCCAGGTGGAGAGGTCTCACAGCAAGGCTGCAGCTGGCAGGCAAGGCAGCAGCTGGCGGACCTGGCGAGGTGGCAGATTGTAGACTGGGTGGCCCCATATTTGCGTGCAGATAAACCAGAAGGAATAACTGCGGAGTGAGACAGACCGCACAACCCAAGTTTCCAGCTCAGGGAAATAAAGCCTCAAAGCCTCTGATTGAAAACACCTGTGGGAGTTGAGGTGGCAGCAGGAGAGACTCTCAGCTTCACAGTAGAGTTCTAGGACTCATAGGGTCCTAGAACGTACACAAACCCACCCACCTAGGAATCAGCACAAGAAGGGCCTAACTTGCTTGTAGGTATTGGGGGAAGTGACTGAAAACCGGCAGAGAGCACAGCAAGCAGCACTGTTCCCTCTCTGACCCCTCCTCCACATACAATGTCACAACACAGCGATGTGGGTTGCCCCACCCTGGTAAACACCTAAGGCTCCGCCCCTTACTATATAACAGGTGTGCCAAGACAAAAAAAAAAAGGTGGCCCAAATGAAAGAATAGATCAAAGCTCCAGAAAAAATACAACTAAGTGATGAAGAGATAGCCAACCTATCAGATGCACAGTTCGAAACACTGATAATCAGGATGCTCACAGAATTGGTTGAATACGGTCACAAGTTAGAGGAAACAATGAAGGCTATGCTAAGTGAAATAAAGGAAAATGTACAGAGAACCAACAGTGATGCAAAGGAAACCGGGACTCAAGTCAATGATGTGGACCAGAAGAAAGAAACATTCAACCAGAAGAGAATGAAGAAACAAGAATGCAAAAAGTGAGCAGAGGCTTAGGAACCTCCAGGACATCTTTAAACGTTCTAACATCTGAATCATAGGGGTGCCAGAAGGAGAAGAGGAAGAGCAAGAAATTGAAAACTTAGTTGAAATAAGAATGAAGGAGAACTTCCCCAATCTGGCAAAGGAAATAAACTTCCGGGAAGACCAAGGAGCTCAGAGTGTCCCAAAGAAGTTGGACCTGAGGAGGAACACACCAAAGCACATATAACTACATTACCCAAGATTAAAGATAAGGAGAGAATCTTAAAAGCAGCAAGAGAAAAGGAGACAGTTACCTACAAAGGAGCGCCTGTAAGACTAAAAGCTGATATCTCAAAAGAAACCTTGCAGGCAAGAAGGGGCTGGAAAGAAGTATTTGAAGTCATGAAAGGCAAGGACCCACATCCAAGATTCCTCTATCCAACAAAGCTATCATTTAGAATGGAAGGGCAGATAAAGTGCTTCCCAGACAAGGTCAAGTTAAAGGAGTTCATCATCACCAAGCCCTTAGTCTATGAAATGTTAAAGAGACTTATCTAAGAAAAAGAAGATAAAAAATATGAACAGTAAAATGACAACAAACTCAGTTATTAACAACTACATCTAAAACAAAAACAAAAACAAACTAAGCAAACAACTAGAACAGGAACAGAATCACAGAAATGGAAATCACATAGAGGGTTATCAGTAGGGGAGTGGGAGGGGGAGAGAGGGGGACAGGTGTAGAGAATAAGTAGCATAAATGGTAGGTAGAAAATAGACAGGGGGAGATTAAGAATAGTATAGGAAATGTAGAAGCCAAAGAACTTATATGTATGATCCATGGACATGAACTAAAGGGGGGAATGCAGGTGGGAGGGGGTGTGCAGGATGGAGGGGAATAAAGGGGGAAAAGCGTAACAACTGTAATAGTATGATCAATAAAATATATTTTTTAAAAAAGAATTTCAAGCATTGAGGACAGGTCAAGGGAAAAATATTTCAGTCATGGTACATAGGCAGCCATGAAATCCACCTGCTTTTAATTCAAACCTTCTGTCTCAACCCCTCCCAGGTCCAAAGTGCTGCCAGTACTCTGAGTAAGCTTGGTCCCCAAGAAGTAAAACATGGGCTCAGAAGCTCCCTGGCCAGAATGGACCAGAGGAAGCAGGTGGCCACACCTGCTTCCTTAGTCACATTTCCACTGTGACTAAGCACATGTTCATTGTTTTGCCTGCAGCCTGGTCCATGCAAGACTCATAAGGCCAGGGCATGAACCCCAAAATCAGAGGATTCCCTGCACCCTCCCTCCTCAAATGAGGGAGTGGTTGGAATGTCCAGGACCAACCCTACTGGAGAATGTTATGGAAATCTACAAAACTGAGGCTCATATATGTGGCATTTTGCCTAAGGGCATTTTGTCAACAAAGTGCTTGGAGAAAAGTCTAGATGGGTCATTTTTGCACCTATGAATTAATAATATGAATAACCTGTCTACCTTGGCAGGCTTAGAAGCAAAGGTTGTTGGTATTTCTTATCTCAAGTCTTAGCTTAGATGGCATCTGTACAGACATCTACATGAAAGTGATTGTCCCAGTAACCTTCCATCCCATCACCATTTTAATTTCTTTTTCACCATATTTCACAATCTGCAATGACTTTGTTTACTTATTTGCTCATATATTTATTATCCATCTCTCCCACTGTAATGAAGGCCCTATAAAGACAAGAACCTTACTCTTTTTTTGTATACTCTTATATCCTCAGGGCTTAAGAGAGCACCTGACACATATTAGACATTCAATAAATTTTTACTGAATAAATGAACAAACAAATAAATGTGTGAATGCAGAGGCTGAATAAATGCCCCAGGACCCAAAAATAATCAATCACAGAAGTGAAAACAAAACCCAAATAAATGTAAACATTCTGTATTTTTATGCCTCAAACATATTCAGTTAAGATTGCTTCCCAATTTGCTATTCCCACTATGCTCCCACTTTTGCCTGTGAAATATTATCCCCATCAGATGCACATTCCTTTTCCATCTGGAGAAACTGAAGCCCAGCAAAGTGAAATGACTTGAACAAAACCATGACTAGTTATATTTATGACTTGAACTTGGACCCTAATTTCTATCAAAGGAGTAATTTACTCATAGGATGCTTTGGAGGTTTTCCCTCATTTTGTTCTCTTCCTCCACAAATAAAACAACAAATACCTCCTACAAGAAAAGTATTTTTGTCTCCATGAGACAAAAAACTATGGTGCAAAGTCAGTGTTACATTTGGCAAGTCAATAATCACTACTCAGGCAGTTACATTCAAGGAATAATTAAGGAGACAACTTTTGCTGTATCACCCTGTTAATAGACTTGAGTGAGAGGATGTCCTGCTCCCCAAGGCCACCAGGTACACAGGATGGTCAACATGAAGTCTTGGACTCATATTCTGGTTATTTGTAGCATTAGGGATATTGTTTCATATGGTGAAGGGGTAACTTTAACAGGAAGCAGGAGATTGACCTTCCCACAATCTAGAGCCATCTGGACAAAGACAGCATAGGAACCATGAAGAACGGGAGCTTCTAATACCCATTTCCTCTCTTTCCATGAGACTCTGCTGCCTCCTGGTCATTTGAAATCAGTATTTGACTGATTTCATGTATTTAATATGTCAGTAGCTTAGGTTCGTGACATAGTCTTTCCTGTAAGTCAGCCGGATAACTGCTTGGCTAGCTGCCTGCTGAGCAGCCCGGCACCAAGGAGTAGACAAGAATCATACGCAGTAACTACATCATTCACTCAGCTTTTATTGAATGCAGGTTCACTCAAAGTAGAACATCAACATACATTAATATCCTACTCACACTCTAACAATCTAAGAGAAATATAATACACACACACAGCAATCAATAGGGGATAATGAACCCGAGTCCCAGAGTCTCAGTCTGCAGGTCCAGGAGACAGGACAGTGGGCAAGGGAGTCATCAGCATCTTGCAAGGAAGAGTCTCCGGAGCCAGGTGGGCAGCAGGGCAGGCGAAGTCCTCAGTCCAGCAGGGCAGAGCCTCCGGAGGCTGAAGCCAAGGGAGGTCAGCGTGGCACGGAGCGGCACTCTGGTGTGTGGAGCTCAGCTGTCCTACACCTTGAGAGTAGTGTACTCCACTCTTCTGGGTCTTTTTGATAAATGTCCTGGCACTGCTGAAAGCAAGTGTGGAATTTTCCCAGGAGCCTATCTGTGGTGGTTCCGCTCTGCAGACATGGCTGTTCTGATCATGTGTGCAGATGCCAAGTGTGTCTCCTTGCCAGGTGTGTCTGCTGTAGCTTAGGTAGTTTCCCTCTTGAACCAAAGTGTCATGGCTGACTGACAGCCATTTTTGTTACATGAGTGGCTCCACTTTGTTTTATATACATTATGCTATCTTGATTGGACCAACGCCATTTTATTGGTCCTGCTCTAAACAAATACATTGAGAAACTTTCCTGATTTCTTAATAAGTCTGAATGTCTTGCCTGTGTCCAGTTCTCATTTTCTCTTTGTTTGTTATAGAAAGTATACCCCAGCTCATTCATTCACTCATCCTTTTTTACTTCTTTCTCCTTGAAATGTGCGTTCTGAAAGCTGATTTGAATTATAATAGCAAAGTATCACTGTCTGTCACTGAAAAGAGAAAGAATTATTTTCAGTTCAAGCGAATAAAAGCCCTGAGGTGACATATTTTCTCATAAGTAAATTCACTGCCAACCAACAGTGAAAGAATTATCACAGTAATGGGTGACTGTATGAAGATCAGTGATTTATTAAAGGACAGCCTATCTTAGAGAATCTTTCTTAGCTCTCAAACTAACCTCATCATTAACTGATATTAATTATATCTAATGTTATAGTGTCTACTTCCATCACCGTCTTAAAGAAAGACATCTCATTTTAAAGTCACAAAGAGCAACTAATGGGTAGCTTCCTAAGAGACAATTTTCAATACAGAATGATGGTACCCTAAATGTTAAACACAAAACTGAAAAAAATCACAAAGCAAAGCAATTTAAAATAGAGAATATTATTTCAGAATAATAAAGGAAACTATTCAGGTAGTAGAACAACTTTCTAAAAACAGAATCAATAGAACAACCCGGAAAACATCATTTTAAGCCACCAATTTCAATACAGTCAAGAAATAGTATAGTAGTTTTCTGCCCGAGAAACAAGGATTGGTAACCAATGAAATGTTTTCAGTTATTTGCTCTGAAGATTGGTTTTACTCATTATTTGAATTATGCCTAAAAGCACCAACAGCTCACATATTAGCTTTGGCAGGAAGACAGCTATTCTTATTCTTAGAATTACTGCCTACAAAAACAAATCCAATGTGTCAACTTTAAATTATCTCCTTGACTCTTAGCTGTTGGTTGGCCAGCTTGTCTCTTTCATTAGATGATAAGGGCCTTAAGGGTAGAACCCCTGTCTTATTCGTTTTTGTTTCCCAGCTCTCGCACTGCACAGGGGCAGGAGTGAGGTTAACCTGTACTTAGGTGTGGAGCCTGGCTCAACAGCCAGTCCCCTTTTGAGTATTTATATTTTTAAAGCTACCCTATTCTTTATTCCTATCATTTTGGAATCTTAAACACTTTTTTCAAAAATAACTTGGCCAAAAATATCTCTGACTTTGTATTTCCAATTAGCTCATGATAGATTTGCAACGTTATATAAATAGTATCGTTAGTTCCCCTTGTGGCTGTTACTTTCCTTTCGTTTACTATTAATCAATGTCTCAGAATCACTAAATAATATATTGGATTCTAAAGTGTTAATTTAAATACTATAAATTATAAACATTAATTTGTACCAAACGTTATGGGTGTCTAAAAGCAAGTTATTTCAAGCATTGACAATTAGGATCCACCCACAGATGAAAGTCTTCAGAGTCTCCATGTACTCTCAACATCCATCCACAGAAACGCTTCCACTGCCTGCTATGTCTCCATCTGCACCTCATTCAGGCTTTGCTGCTCAGCCTCCATCATGAGTAACTGCAAACACTACCTCCTTGAAGGGAGGTGCCTTACAGATCACATCTAATGTCTGTGTAAATCCAGCAATTCCATCAAGAAAAAAATAAAAAATAAAAATAGCAAAAATTAGGATTTAAAAAAAGGCACGGGATACCCCTACAGATGCCAAAAGTGTAATATCTCAGGTACACTGCTTTTAGGAGACTTGACCTGGGAACTGCTTGAATTGTTCAGTCTAGAGAGAAAGATAAAGAAAATCAACCATAACACCACATAGGATTGGGAAGGTATCATTGAGATTAGAATGGGTCATTATAGGAACACAGAGGAAGGTTGCCTGGAGGGTCAGGAAGTTTCACTCGGAAGCAAACTCTGAGCTGCGTTTGGAAGTGCAAACTGGAGTTAGCTGAAAATAGGAGTGTGAGGAGGCGGCATTTCAAGCAGAAGAAAGACTCACACAAGAGAACCCAAAGAATTCAGCAGCATCTGGGGTCCAGGGTCTGTGGAGGAGTGATGGTCAGATCCCTGACAGCCTTGTAAACCATGACCAAGAGTTTGGACTTCAATCTGAAAGTGAAGGGGAATGGTTGAAGGATTTAAATCTAAGAAGTAATTTAAGCTGCATTTAAAAAGCATAATCAGAAGACCTACTTATTAACTCACAGTGAAAAACTTCTCTAAAGACCAGATCAAAGGCTGGAGTCCTCCTGGAAGCAAATGCTCTGCCTTCAGGTCACTGGATTCCAGGGTCTGACAAGGAAGGGCTTGGTGAGGCTCAGGCAGTAGGCCAAGGCAACCTCATTCTTTACGCAGTAGGGATCCCCTTACCACCTGCCCAACACCTTCCCCCTGGGGTGGAGCTGATAACAATGAGCAATGATTCTACAACAAAGGAAGATGGGAAGGGAATGGGTGAGCGTGAAAGTGGGAAGATCCACGGTTGATGATGAGGACCTGAATGCAAAGGATAAGGCAGTTTTAGGAGATTTGCAAGAGGCAGAATCAGGTGTACTTAGGGACCAACTAGATGTGGAAGCCACACAGAGGCTAAGGGAGTGAAGGCATGTATGTGTGGGAAGATGACTAGATTTAGGACCTGGCTCCTACTACATTTTAGGATCATCTCTTGCCACTACAGAGCACAGATCCTTTACATCTGCCAGAGAAACCACTTGCAGTTTCCCGAGGATGCCTTCCTCTCTGGTCTGTCTGTTTATATACATCACTCCAGATGACATGACCCTTCTCCCTCCCCTGTTCTACCTGGAAAACTCCAGCTCACCAATTCTGTCCAGCCTGCCTTCTCTGGCCATTCTCCTGCTTTCCTTCCTACCAAATGTGATGGGTTGAATTGTGTCCCCCAAAAAGATATGTTGAAGTCTTAACCCTTGGTACCTGTGAATGTGACCTTATAAATACCTATAAATATTTGCATATTTAATCAAGTTAAGATGCAGTCATTAGGGTAGATCCTGATCCAATATCAGTGGTGTCCTTATAAGAAGAAAATGCCATATGAAGAAAGAAACATGCCAGAAGAACACCATGTGCCATTGGAGGCAGCTGCAAGCTAAAGAACACCAAAGACCTGGTGGCCCGCAGCAGAAGTCAGAAAGAGGAAGGAAGAGTTCTGCGCGGAGTCTCAGAGGGAGCGTGCCCTGCTGACACCTTGATTTCAGACTTCTAGGCCAAGAGTTGGAAGAGAATAAATGTCTGTTATTTTAGGCCATTCTGTTGGTGGTACTTTATTACAGAGGCCACAGAAAACTGACATACCAACCATTTCCCTGTGTTCATGTTTTCACGCTCATAAATGCTGTATGTGCATTTAAGGCATTTACCACCTAGTCTGGTAATTCTCTTTTTTTTAAGATTTTATTTATTTTGAGAGAGAGGGGAGGACAGGGAGAAAGAAAGGGAGAGAAACATCCATGTGTGAGAGAAATATTGATCGGCTACTTCTTGCATGCCTCCAGCTGGGGACCTGGCCCGGAACCCAGGCACATGCCCTGACTGGGAATCGATCCTCCAAGCTTTCAGTTTGCAAGCTGGAGCTCAATCCACTGAGCCACACCAGCCAAGCCTTGTCTGGTAATTCTTTGTTTTATATTTCTTCATTACTATGAGCTTATCTTTAAGGACGAGAATCGTGTCTTCCACATCATTGTGCATACAGCATACTGTTTGGCACAGCGATGCTTAATAAATATTTCTCAAATGAGAAAAAATGAGCCAAAGTTCTTGATGAAATGTAGAGATTGGCAGGAGCGTAGAAGATGGCAGGGACGGAAAGGGACTGACAGGGATACATAGTAGCTGACATGTGCCTCAGGAAGGAGTTTTTATCTTGGTGAGTGTGGGTCAGGTTAGGGGAAGTGATGATGAAGGAAGTAGCCTTGGGAATCAAGGAGAAAGCCCACTCCCTCCCCTTCCTGTGCTCCATGGCATAGGGATGAACTGCCAGCCATTCGGGAGAGAAAAACCAGAATTCTGTTAAGGTGAAGAGTGCAGGCAACATTCTGGAAAGTCATCTGGGGTCTCAGACGGGCTGATACGCAGCAGGCCTATACTAGCACAACACCATTTGGTAAGCAGCCACTTGTCGCAGTCCAGCTGCCACAGGGTCCAGACGGTCCCCGAAGGTGGGTAAGGCATCGGCGGTGGAAGTCAGACAATCACACCACTCAGAGGCAGTGCCAAAGCTGGTTCAACTTTATTGAGCATCAGACTAGAGATATATACTTTCTTTTTTGGCAGGCAGTATTAGTTTTGTGGTATACATAATCTTGCTGATATTCATTCTGAGAGAGCGGGTAATTTCACATAACGATAAGGGGTTGTTTGAAGCACTATGGCCTTCAGCTGTCCAGCCCACCTCCCCAAGCAGGAAGCCCAAGGCCACAACTCCCTGCTTATTCGGGGCAGCACAACTCAAAGCTCCCCACCTGGGAGGAGAGCCAGATAGCCGAAGTGGGACGCACCCCCACCGAGGTCGGAACACTCAGGTCTGCAGGCTATTCCTGTCCTATCTATTTCTTCTTGACTAGTCTGTTTTACTTATTCTTCATCTTCTAAAGAATGGGGAATATATTGGCTGCTCTCAGGGTCGAAAGCGCAGGGAAAATGCTTTTGATGACACCTCCTCATCTGCCGTCTAAGACTGTTTCTCTGCAACTCAGACGTGAGGCCCTAAGGGGACCTCGCCTGTCTAACCTCTGCATAAATGATGGAGTATTATAAGGTGTCTAAACTCCTGCAACATTCACTATTCTCTCTCCTTCTATATAAGCACCAGTAGAGGGTAAAGGAGGGTCAGGAGGTCTAAGCATGCTTCTATCTCCCCTAGGGGGAATCCATATTTTACTTCTGACTAAATAAGCTGCATAGGGAAAGCCTGGAATGATAGGGAGAGGCCTTTGGCGGTCTTTGTTGTTTTAAGGGTAATATTTTGACCTTGCTGCCATCGGAGGGGGAATTAACATGGGGGCAGGAGCGAGGAGCTCTTCCTGCCTCAACTGATTTAACATCCTTCTCAGAACTCTCAGGGGGTAATTTATCTAAGGCCTTTCTCAACAAATCACATGAGGGACAAACAGGGGTAGATGAATCAGTTTGGTCAGTATATGGCTCACCAGGAGTTTTCTTTAAAAGTCCTGGCAGTCTGTTTTTCCAAGTTCTCAAAATCCTTTCCAGCATTTCCTCCTTTCTTAGTTATCTCAAGCAAATATACTATGAATACAATAAGCCCCACAATT
>VMDR010011920.1:0-27541 GCA_007922815.1 Macrotus californicus
TTTTTTAACCTAATCACCAGTTACCCAATTTAGCTGTATATAATCTATTTTCATTGGCTAAAAACAATGAATTTAGGAAACTTTCCCTTTTTTGTTCATATGCTTTTAAAGCAGCCAATTTAAAATGAAACCTAAAAAAGTTAATTTGTAGGCACTTGGAAACTACACTTAAGTGTCTGGTCTTCAAGATGGAAGGTCACTTGTTTTTTGCGTCACACATATTAGCATGACATTTTTTCTGTAGCTCACATCTTTTATCTCTTCCTTTAATTTAACGTTTTGTGCAGACATTTGAGTATTAGTATTTTACAGACATATATAATGTCTCCAACTTTTTTCTGTACTTTGTTTTTTATTGTTTATTCTAGTACAATTGTTCTAATTTCTTTTCCCTTTGCCCCCCGTCCACCCAGCCCACTCTGCTCGCCCACAGTCAATCCCTGCTTCGCTGTCCACGTCCGTGAGCCATCCATACATGTTCGTTAACTAATCCCTGCCCCTTCCTTCTACCATTCCTCTCTCCCTCCTCCCCTCCTACAGCTGTCCGTCTGTTCCATTTCTTCAGGTCCCTGATTCTATTTTTCTCATTAGTTTATTTTGTTCATTAGATTCCAGTTATAAGTGAGGTCATATGGTATTTGTCTTTCGCCAACTGGCTTATTTCACTTAGCACAATAGTCTCCAGTTCCACCCATGCTGTCGCAAAAGGTAGGAGTTCCTTCTTTCTACTGCATAGTATTCCATTGTGTAAATGTACCACAGTTTTTAATCCACTCATCCACTGATGGGCACTTGGGCTGTTTCCAACACTTGGCTATTGTAAATAGTGCTGCTATGAACATAGGGGTGCATAGATTCTTTTGAATTAGTGTTTCAGGATTCTTACGGTGTATTTCTGGAGTGGGCTCTCTGGTCATAAGGCAGTTCTGTTTTTAATTTTTTGAGGCTATTCCACACTGTTTTCCACAGTGACTGCACCAGTCTGCATTCCCACTAACAGTGCACTAGGGTTCCCTTTTCTCTACATCCTTGCCAGCATTTGCCATTTGTTGATTTATTAATAATCGCCATTCTGACAGGTATGAGGTGTATCTCTTTGTGGTTTTAATTTACATTTCTCTGATGGCTAGTGATGTTGAGCATTTTTTGATAAGTTTATGGGCCATCTGTATGTCCTCCTTGGAGAAGTGTCTATTCAGGTCCCTTGCCAATTTTTTAATTGGGTTGTTTGTCTTCCTGGTGTTGAGTTGTATGAGTTCTTTATGTATTTTGGAGAGTAAACCCTTGTCCAGTGTATCATTGGCAAACATGTTCTCCCATATAGTCAGTTCCCTTTTCATTTCGATGATGGTTTCTTTAGCCATGGAGAAACTTTTTAATTTGATGTAGTCCTATTTGTTTATTTTTTCCTTTATTTCTCTTAATGTCTCCAACTTTTTAAAAAGCAATGTTTTTGATGAAGAATTGTTTGGAAAGAAGAGAAGGAGGTAGATGAAACCTTTAGGGCTTGTAATTTCTGTCTTGTCTTCTAACATTAGGAAGATGAATAACTATATACTAAGACTTGACTTAACATCATCTATTGCATCTGTGACTTTAAAGTGAAACAATGTAAAACAAAACCAGTTTTACCGTAGCCTCAGTGGTATGAGCAAGAATTAATTTCCTACATTATAATGAAGCGATGATGAACTAAACTACCTGGTTCGAGGACCTGCTATACTGTCAGTGATCAAAAATAGAAGAAAATAATGTGTGCATTATCTATTGACATGAACTTAGAATTAAGGTCCACAGAGTTCTAGACTGATCAACATTCATTGGCACGTGACCTTGAGCTTTACACTTAACCTCCATGAGGGCTGTTACCCTACCCTCATTCACAGGGGATGTTGTAGGGGAAAGTGGTAAGTGCTTTTTGAAAGCATCGGAGAAGGACAAAATGCAAGCAAATACAAAGTAAACATCAGCATTTAGAAATGGGTATTTGTTTATCCTTATTTAAAAATTGTGACCTCTTAGCCCTGGCCGGGTGGCTCAGTTGGTTGGAGCATCATCGGGTACACCAAAAGGTGGTGGGTTTGATTCCCAGCGAGGGCAACATACTTATGTTTTGGGTTCAATCCCCCATCTGGGCACATATGGTAGACAACCAATGGATCAATGTTTTTCTTTCACATTGATGTGTCTCTCTCCCTCTCTCTCTCCCTCTAAAATCAACTTCATAAAAATAACCCATATCCTCCAGCGAGGATTATGACATTTTAGATCTTTTGTCTGAAGGGCACTTTTCCTTTTAACTTTATATTTGAAGAGAATTCTTACTGACACGTTCACAAGAATATATAAGGTACCTTTTTAGAGGCAAGGAACCTTGGTTTAATTGAACAGGATTTAAAATATTAACACTGAGTTTTGGTACATCCTGGGTTATAGGAGAGGTTGATGTCATAAAGACAGACTTTAGGTATCTAAGACATAATACATTTTATACGTGAAAGCTTGTAGAACTTGCTTGTGTATGGCAGGAAAAAAAAGTCCAGATTTATTAGACACCATTAGAAGTATATTCAAAGAAAAAAATTAGTTACTTATTTACTTTTAAATTTCAAAATGACTCTTTAGCTTTTGGCCCCCCCTTATTTATTTTGTACCTTGAATACAGTGAAATGTGCACATTTCAGAATATAGTGGTTTGGAGGATTTCATTTATTCCAGCTAATCTTTTATTGAGAAGGCGAGTGAAGACTCATGTGGAAAGGCTCTATATTAAGAAACTAGTCTTTCTTCTCTTGTCCCTGAAAGTGAGTCAGGGGTCTTCAGAAGTCAGAAGCCCAGAGTTAGCACGTTATGTGAGTTTGTTTTAATTCAGCTTTACCCCTTGCTGGTTGGCAGTAGAAGAGCTGTCACAGCCTCATACTGCCTTTTTAAGTGGACGTGAAATTCTAGTGTCCTCAGAGTAGGACCTATCAAGATAAATGGATGCACAAAGAAACATTATTTATTTAAAGTAATATTGAGTGTAGTGAACAATTACCCTCTAATATGAAGTTGCTAAGCAGAAAGCAACTTTTAAAACTAGAGTGTCCTTTTGCCCTTATTGCTCAGCCTCCAACTGATGAAAACTTAGAATGTTAGGTTCCTTCTCCGCTTTGCATTTAAAGTCCACATTGATGCTTATAATCTGGTGTGTGGTGGTACATATAACTCTGTAGTATGTTGACTGTTTACTTTTACCGCAGTAAGTAAAATGACCCAAACAGTTCACTTTGAATTTAATTTTTTTCACAGTCCCCTTTCCTTTGTTCTACTATTGTTTCTCAGTTTTCTTAATATTTCCACGCAAGTTTGTCCTGTCTTTTTACACAGCACTTTGTTTTGCTCTGTGTCTTCTTTTCACTTGGGTATCCTTTCTCCTGATTACAGCAGGGTTTTTCTTTCGCTGTCTTTTGCCTTTGCCTCTGTGTAGGGTAGGAAGTTAGTAGTTTTCATTTATTTCAGTCTGCTTTTATGAGACTAAGTCCTTCTCTATGGAAACTTTGTTTTGCCTTATCTCAAAAGATGAGCTCTCTGATCATCTAATCTGCACAGAGCTTAAGGGGCCATTTTGTAAACCTAAAACCAAATTTTAGCTTAAGTGAGGTGGGGAAAGGGAAAACTGTTAACATTTTTATTATTTACCACTTTTCTGCTAAACTCTTCTATGGTGGGATACCCACAGAATTTTTTCTGTCCATGTTACCTTGAAACATCTCAAACATCCAAGCTTTGTTTTGCTCCAGGCGCATTGCCCTGGTGAGCTCTGGAGGAAGCTTCAGCAATGATCATCTCCACCTGAGTGTGTGTGTGGGGGGTGGGTGGGGGGGCCGGGTTGCTGGCCTGAGAACATCACATTAGACGTGAAGAGCAGCTTCTTTGTTTTGTTTTGAACTCCTTAAAACCAGACTGAACATCAGACCAAGTCCACTGTGAGGTTTTCCAGAGTTCACCATTGTTAAATGATTAATGGTTCCAGTGAGCAACGATCAGCTTCATTGTCTTCCATGGCCTCAGCTGAAATGAAACGTGGCCCTTTGAGTTAACTTTTGTTTTATTTTAAGGGTTCTTTTCACCCAGGAAATCAAAGGGTAGAAAAATGCATATGTATTATTAAACAAAAAAAGGTTTACATAAAAATCCTTTGAGTAAAAAGTTTTCCTAAATACCAAAATCCATTGATTTGGAGAGAATGTTTTATAATTTCTCAAAATATCTGGCAGTATTCAGACATCAGTAGTAGAAAAACCTTTCAGTTTGATTAAACAAAATGAATCCTTTTGATTTAGAAAACAAACAAGCCATTGTTATTTTTTATTTAAACAATTAAACTATAAGATTAGATAAACTGCATTTTGGAGTTGATTAAGTAAGAGATTTTCCAGAATTATACCTTTATAAAATCTGTGCCTCATTGAAGAAGCTTGGTATTTTTTTTCTTTTTTTGCACACCTATGTTTCATTCCCAATTCTTTCTTTCTCTTTTCCTCCCTCCCTTCCTCCCTTCCTTCCTTCCTTCCTTCCTTCCTTCCTTCCTTCCTGTTCATTCAGTGGATATTTATTGAGCATTTACTATGTGTCAGCTTCTCTTACTACGCACATACCTTACAGCAGTGAAGAAAAGACAAATATTCCTTTCCTTGTAGAAATTACATTCAAACAATGTGCTGTTACAGAGCTTCTTATCTACTGTTTGGATTAGTCATACTAAACATTGTAATAATGGTCTGGAAAAGAGTAAGATTTCTTTATATGGATTTTATGCCCTTTGACTTGGTATAAAAGGAATCCTAAATCTTGAAACAAAACTCGTTTGCGTGGACAATTTTCATTTGAGTTTGAGTTGAAATAATAAAAACATAATGTAAGTGGATGTGTCCACCAGAAATCTGAAATCATCCTCATTTGTGAACCCTAGAACCCTGGCAGTGGACATAGTCTGAAAATTTTCCTAGGTTTTCTTTATATGTTTTAAGTTTTTTCTCCCTTTGTTTTCTTTGTAACAGAGCCTGAAAAAAATGTGTAACACTGAAAATTGCACAATGCGAATGTATCATCTCAGCTATTTTGCACAATTAACAATAAAATCTTAAATTAGCTTTGTCTAGTGCACAGAAAGAGCTAATCTTTTGTTTCTTGATTGTAAAACTTGTAATTTCCTAAACAAACAAATAAAATTCTTGGTGTATACTTCTACCTCAAATATTAAAGTAAATAAATCTAAGTATTTTTTTAGTAAAATATTATTAATGTGATTTAATACAATATAAAAATTTTCATCCATTTTACTTTTATTCATAAACATTTAATAGATGTGACAAGTGCTTGAGGGTATCACAGACTAAGAAGACATGGTGCCTGTCCATAATGGTGTTCACAGTTCAGTTGAGACAAAATGTCTGCATGTGAAAATGAAATCTCTTGTATTAAGGGTTACAGGGTTTAGTTGGATGGGAAGTCTGGTGTAGGCCACTGTGGTAAACTTGGGCCTGGATCAAGTGGGCTTTCCCTCTGGAGATCCTGGGTGGCCTTCTTGTGACTGTCCTTTAAGTTAGGGCAAAGATGATTAACAGGTATTCCTTATGTCTTAGGCTCCTCAGGATAGAACAGTTCCCCTTTTTAGCTACTGCAATTGTTCAGCAAGGAAGGGAAGGGGAAGGGAAAGAGAATGGAGCACATGTCCTAGTAGTTTATTGCATTCCCTAGCTAGCTACCTTGTGGGAAACAGAAACTCTGTACCTGAGAATACAGTATATGGATATACCATGGATATAGATTAGGGTCTTGAGGATAAAAGTTACTCCACAGCTTTGGGAAGGCTGGTGCGTCAGTGAGGGTCCCGTAGACAAAGGAGCTCACTGAAACATGGAAGAAACACTGGAAGGGAGAGGAAAGAGGTGCAGGTGGAGGCTTTGGGCACACTTTTTTCCCTTCAGTTTTGCCTGGAGTAGCCCTGCCTGTGAAATGAAATGCTGTGTGTTTAAGTTTTCAAACATAATGCTGTGTGACTGTGGCTTTTGTTTTTATTTTCCTGGATGTTTGAAAATAGTAAGAATCCCTTTGTTTTTAGAGTGCCTGTGTTTGTTTATTTGGACCTAAATCCAAGATAAAATAACACAGTATATGCTTATCTCTTAAATTTCAATTAGGGGAGAAAAAAAAATCAAAGCCTGAGTGTTTCTTTTATCTGTTGATGAAAGTATTTGGACACTTCTGTGGAGGCATTTTTTGCTTTTTTAAAAAAATTATAATTTCTATCGCAATTTTTTTTTCTTGACAGTATACCTATGTTATGACACATCTATTTGATTCAAAGGCCACCTAGGGCAGTTTTGTTTATTATCTTGATTGCTGTCATGGCTTTAATGGTATATATGTATGTTAAAACTTACAGATTATACATTTTAAATAAACACATTTATTGTATATCAGTGAAACATTTTTAAAGCCACATAGGCTGTAAGTGAAACCTCTGTTATAAGAGCTATATTTTTAAAATTTGTCTTTTATTTCTCTATTTTATTTCCTCTACCACTTATTCACCTCTATCCCGTACCCCAGACACACATATATTAAGAAATACAAATAGAACTGAAGAGGCCTGTGTGTGAGCTGAAATTTAGATATAGGACCTTAGAGAGCTTTTTTCCATATGTGAGGCTCACTGGAGTATCTTTAGGTAATTTGCACACATTTGGATTTGGAGAATTGGAGTTGTGTGCTTTTCAAGGAATCCTCCTGTCCTTATAGTTTAACAGATTATGACTCATCTTTGGCATGGAGTAAAGAGCGATGATTTAGGAAGACTTTTTTTTTTTAAAGAGGTTAATGGCTTAATGCTTCTCCTTAAATATATTGTTCCTTCTTTTTTTTTTTTTTTTGACATTTTTATCATTTAAATTTTGGCATGTTGGACCACAGACTCTATGGATAGATTTGTTTAGCGAAAATCTAAGTCTCTCCATTCTTTTTGCCCTCATGGTCCTGAGCACACCAGGAGAGTTAACATAGATTTGTTAAAATGATGGCTCATGTTAACTGAATATTTCTTATGTCACCCAATGTATGTTTCAGGGAAGTTTCTTTATTTGTTGGAATTAATCCTTATGTTAAGCTTAAAAACCTTGGCAATTTTTTGTGAATAAAAAATAGTCTACAGAAATTGTCAGGTTTGTTTTTATGGAGCTGGGACTTGAAGGAGTTGTAACTTTAAAATTCAAGCTCTTCTACCATGCCAATGAGATGAACTAGAATTACCATGCCCAGGCCACAGGTCCGGGTGAGACCCTGGCTTCAAGATTTTTCAAAGTCCCCAGGTCATTCTCACGTTGAGCCACACAGTGCTCGGCAGTGCTGTGTCCCACACCATATTCCCCCACACCCAAACTTTCTATTGTAAAACTTTGCAAACATGTAGCAAACTTGAAAGCATAATTCAGTGAACACCCGTATTCCATTGTACTTAGATTCAGTAATTGTTAACCTTTTGCTGTATTTGCTTTATGACTCTCTCCCTTTTTTCTCTCATACATACTTTTGTATCATGGGAAATCATATTTATATCATGTATCATAACTCTTACCATTAAATACTTCACTATGCACCTCCTGAGAGTAAGGGTATTCTCCTACATAACCACAATACCATTATCCCACCTAAGAAAATTAATAATAACTTGGACTGTTTTTCAAGAGCTCAATTCCATTTATTAAAGGCATGTGAATTCATATTCTACTAGAAATTAAATGCATATGAAGTGAGAAGTTCTGCAGAATATAAAATTCTAAGAACTTTTGCTAAAGATAGGTAGATAAGGCCACTACATTTTTATGAGGTACAAATGCATTTTGTTTTTATGGTGGGGTAAGATCCTTTTTCGCTCTAACATTGCATGATGGTATCATGAGAAAAACATTCTTCAAAGTTCAGGCCACAGTGTGGTTCAGTGGAAAAAGCTCAGTTTTGAGCCGGAACGATGTTGGTTCATACACTTGCTCTGCCACTTACTGTAGGTGACCTTGGAGAAGTTACTCTTTATCAGTTAAGGTATTTTCAGAAACCACCCTCAAGCTTGCTGGAATCATTAGGAAATTTACTATTTTACAAGTTTAGAGGAAGAGCAGGCTTCAGAGTTGGTCACATCTGAAGCTCAGGGTGTTAGTGTCTTTCTGCTGTGCTAGGCTCCTTGCTGGCGTCCGACTTCTTTTTTGGCTCCTTCCTCAGGCTGGGTCACATTCCTATACTGTAGCATTCAGAGGAAGTCAGGTACTTCTTCACAGATACGGACTGTCAGTCTTTCTGTCTGATACGGCAGCTCTGCCCCTATCTGAACAATAACCTGGGGATGGGGTTCTCTTAGGGAGAGGAAGTTAGGAGTGGACATTAGTACTAACAGTGTTCATTATTCCTCTCTTAAGCCTGAGTTTTCTTTGCTCTAAAATGAGAACAGTGATATCTACCTCTGTGGTTATTAACTGATACATAATGGGTAAAGCAACAAACACAAAGCTGATATTTAATAAATGCTAACTTCTGTTTTTTCTCCTTTCCATCTTATAGAAAATTCTGTCTTCCTTTGGCACTGCTACACTCCATACTAGTAAGCATATACGTACGTGACTCTTCCTTAGCTGGTCTTTCATCTGTCCTGTCACCTCAGTATCTAGGACATAGGATTTGGCGTATACTTTGCACTGGTCAGATACCCTCCATTAATCTATCTTGGCCCAGCCACTTTTTCCTTATGTATTGCGACTTCACTTACATTACTCCAGAGCCACTGAAGAGAAACTGTGAAGAGCATGTACATATTTATCAAACTCCAGATCAAACGTGAACAAAAATCTCCTTAACTATCTGTGAAAACATGAGTCAAAATAGATTTTCTCCTTTTATTAAAAAAATTTGCACCACGACCTTTGAAAAAGTCAGCAAAATAAAATGTTCTATTTGAAATATAGTATCTTAGTTGTCTAAGATACACCAAGTTTTTGATACTTTGGGAAAATCTGCGCTTGTCATGGTAGTTTAGCTGCTTTGGTTTCTCCAGGACTTAACTCTCTAAAAAGAATTGTGTCTCCTTTACCAGCAAGTCTTTTTTGAACTGTTTGGTCTTGAACCCTGTCTCACCCACTGTGAGATAGCCATCTTCAAAAGACGTGTTTTCCAGTGTGTGTGCACACTCTAGGGGCTTTGTTCAGACACGCCATTTTCAAACTATGTAGAGAAGGGTTGTCATTTTTTCCCCCTGTGGGATTTCTAAAGCACTCCTGAAACACCTGCAAAGTGATCACAATCACATGGGAAAGATCTTCACATTAAAAAAAAGAATTTCTACCTAAACAACAAGGTCACTCTTGAAGGAGAACAATTGATCCTTCCTGACCCCTAAAGTAAAATATTTAATTCCTGCCTCCCTCAGTGGCAAGGGAGCAGCAGGGTGAAAAGCCTGGCATCTCTGTTGAATTGGAAGATGCTGAATCTTGACTTGTCTCTTTTCAGTTAACAGTTTTTTTACTTTGTCTTTAATTTTTATATTTAGTGTTGACAAGTCATCTATTGATTTCGGTATTGAATACTGAAAATACTTAGATTCTGAATGCTTCCATCCATAATTCATGCTTCTGCTGGCATGAATTGTTTTGGCCAGAGGGCTACTTTCTAAAGGAACTACTTAAGTGTGTGTTGATGAGTCTTACACATCTCAAATGAGGTTCTGCAAATGTTAAATTATAAAGCAGCACAATGAAAGCAGAACTCTGAAATAAATAGTAAATTTATTAAAGAAGCCAGAGAAGGGGACACCGTGGCTATCATTTCAGTTAAAAATGCTAGAGTTAAAAAAAAAATGTTTGAAATTTGTGTTACGTTTTCTTGACGTGCTATTGGTTACTTTAAAAAACGGTGACACATGATTTGGGCAAATTTGCTTTGTAACAAATGCTTTTACTGTCTAGCTGAGGTTTGCTACCAGTGGCTCAGAGGCTGAAATAAAAACTGAAATGGTTGTTGTTTCCCATCTAACACCAGAATTTATTTTTATTTCCACTAACCAATGTTAAAAAAAGAAATGAAAAGAAAACAAAGATCAAAATCGAAAAGCTCAAACTAAAATTTAATTTCCTAACTAGAATTAGGCTGGCTTTGCCATGATGTGAGAAGTCATGCATGGGAAACATTTGTTCATGGCTGTGCAGCGGGCCCTTCTGATTGCTGGGATTAGCAGTTGAATCGGAAATGCGTTTCTGTCTTCAGACACTCAGTCAGGCCGGTAAGAAGCCAACGAAGGCTGAGCAGTTGGAACTGACTCGATTTCTTTTTTACCTTTCTACTGAGAAATGTTCCTTCTGTGCTTCTTGCCCCTACTGATTAGTCTCCTTGAGAGAACGGAACAAAAGTCCAAATGAGTCAGTTGGAGAGCAGTGCATTATCTGGCTCTCATTGCCCAGGACTTAATACTCTAATGATACAGTAATAGCCAGAGTTTTGTCTTCCTTCTTGATTCTGTGATTTCTGTGTTCCGTTTTGGGGCTTCTCAGGGGTGGGATCTAAAGTTGTGTGGAATGGATTCTAAGGGTAAATTCTTTTTGTGCCAGGTCATTTATTGTTTTCATTTTTCATAAGGAGATCTTATTATGACTGAATATTGCAGCGTGACCAATGAGCAAAATAAGAAAATATATTTACAGTAGCTTTTTAAAAAAATTTTAAAACATGTTTATTGATTTTAGAGGAAGGAAGAGAGAGAGGCAGCGGGGCGGGGAGACATCGATTGGTTGCCTCCCCTACATGCCCTGACCGGGGATTGAACCCACAACCTGGGGATGTTCCCGGATGGAGAATCAAACCCCCAGCTTCTTGGTGTTTAAGACGACATTCCAGCCAACCAAGGCATACTGGTTAGGGCTATTATAGGAGCTTTTAAAAAATTATTTGGAAAAGTGATTATACTTGGAGAATAATTTTTGTTATTTCTGAAAGACCCAAATACGGTGGAGAAGTTTTAGGGCCATGAGTCCAATTTTGCCATATTAAGCGTTGTGCCATTCAGTTTGTGCACCTTTAGCTATGCCCTGTGTGAGTTGAAGCATTTGGGGACACTTCCTGGTCAACTTGAGTTTTGAGAAGTAATTTAGAAAATTGCAATTGGACAAAAACAAAGGGTAGTTTGAGAGTATTATTAGAATTGTATTGTGGTGGAAAAATTGATTGTCAGAAAATTTATCTGTAATTAGCCATAAATTTAGTTTTATTGTGGACGAATTCATGAACTCTGCCAGTGATGCAGTTGATTTTTCCCAATTTAGCGACAAAATCTTGTGGTACAGAGACCTCCTGTTTTCTCAGCGCTCTTGTCAAGTTCTGCAGCTCATTTCGCACGCTGTTGCTAATAACATAGTGGCTACTGAGGAACAAGGGCCCTGGGCTGAGAGGGGTCATGAGTTTTAGGTTTTGTTTATTGCAGTACTTATGCATTGTGAGAACAATATGGTGAAAATGGACCAGTGTCACCCCAATGAATTTAATTAAAAAAAGAAAATGGAAACATTTTCTATTCGGGCTAATTCAGGATCACTGAGTAGAGACCTAAAAGCATTTGACCAGTATTTGTTTGCTTGCTTTGCTTTCACGTGATGACTGGACGCAGAGATGGGTAAAGAATCTATGTTGTGGGGTGGGTGACAGAGAACAGGTGCTTGTTGCCACCACTTTTTGTTCGTTTGTGTAATTGACTAAGCATTTCTTTCACTTGTTCTCTGGTGAGTGTTCTGGTGACTTAGGTTTCACTTCTTTTGGAGATACTGTGACTCTTATTTTTGAATAATTATGTGAATAAGAAAGATTTTCTTAATGGATTTTTTATTTCTTAAAGTAAAATGAAAGCCTTTTCTTTGGCTCTTCTGCTTCATCTTATATTAGCCATTTGTACACTTAAAGGCATTGTTGGTACAAGAATTGCTCTTTTGAAAACTGTCAAGTTGTTTTTTGGTCCAACTTGTTAACATTCCAGCTAATAGCATCCTTCCTTGCCTCTTACCCTAGGGATACAAAACGAGATGCACTTTGGAATGTGAATCCTTTAACTTTTGAATACTGGATGCAGGTGCTAGTGCAAACTCAGCACACCATTATGTGATGAGAAAACAAAGAAAGAAATGTTTGTGAATAGGAAAAAGTACTTGGCAAAAAGAAGTTCTGCCCTGTTTAGTCAGTTACTGAAATGGAACTGAGTTTTCTTTTATTAATTGTGTCTTTGAAGTTGCAGTGATTTAGTAGTCACCTATGAGCATTAGTGTAGTGGTTTCTTGAAGCCTCCTATGCTCCCAAGGAGTCAGTTTGTGAAGCAAATGCATAGCAAACCATAGAGCACACGACATTCCGGTATACTGGAGGGCAGCAGGTGAGCCATAATGTGTTAAACGGAAATTGAGGCACTTGGTCAATCCAGTTATACATTTCTGCTCTTCATTTGCCCTCGTTTTCTTGGTGTGCATCTATAATCACGTTACAGTGATCCTGTCAGTTTGACAAACAGGAAGAAACAAAAATAAAGTCCAAATTGTGGATTTTAGAATTTTAAGTAAGTTGGATAGGGAGCATATTAAGTGTAAGGATTACTATCAATTCAGTTTTTCTTCCTCTTCCTGATTGCTCTGACTGGCAAGTTGACTGCTTTACTTCACGTAAATTTTTATTTCTTTTAAATTAAAATCAAAGTTCATGAACCTGTACTGACTCAAGATATGTGAGATTCTGCTCTAACTGTTCTCTTCAGTTAATAAAATTTCTGCACTTTAAAACATCCTGATGGCCAGATCATTAATGTTCCTACATGCCACCACTTTGGCATCGTTACTTTGCATCATCACTGACTGCTGTATTCAGGTGTCCTCTGCTACATGCAGGAATGACGTCAGTAACAGCCATTTTCAAGTACAATCTAAAATTACTTCCATATTTTTCCACAAAGTTTTCTGTTGTCCATTCTTAGCATTCATGTGAAGGAGGAGCCCAGGTATGGCCCTTCAGGTTTCTGGATGTGTTTGGGAAGATGTGGCCAATGTTACTTGCTGGAACTGGCCCTGGAAAAGTTGAACTGGTGCCATATTTTTCATGCCACTGTTATGTCTCACTATAAAATGAAGGAAGTGTTATTAACACTTCCTACTTGTTTAGCACGTTTTCCTCCCCAGCTCTCAAAGGAGTTGGCCAATATCGGGCTGGATTCCCAGCTCGTGTTTCTATTATTTTCTAATTCCTGTAATGTAATGTTACATAAAATTTTTTTTTACTTATTATCTTTTTTCTTACACTCTCCTAAAATTTGGAAGATAATATTTGCTCCTAACACCCTCATTTCTCAGATTCTAAGAATTTGACCTAGGATCGTCCAGTAATCAACCATAGAGCCAAAAACAGAACTCAGGATTCTTCCTCAACTTTGTTTTATTACCGAGCTATAGTTTCTCCCTTTTCAGATATACTTACAACAGGACCAAAGAAAATATATTTCCAGGTACCCAAAATATTTTCCATGTCTCTTCTTCAGTGTTCCAATGCTGGATTTACACTGGATTTATTGTCTGAAGTAAAGTTTCAGTGCCAGTATTAAACATGATCTGTTCCCACATTATTCCCGATTTGACTGCTCTCCCAGAAGGTGATGGATAGTTGAAGAAAGAGTGGAATGAATGCAGCCCCTATTTTCTTTTTTTCCTTCCAAATTTGATTTAACATAAGGTTGATTTCTGCCAGGAAATTTCATGAATGGGCATATGTTAATAAGCCAGGTTTTTTTCCTTTATAGTCATAAACTTAACAAAACATCCCCCCAAAGTGGATTCAGTTAGAGTATGTTAATACTTGAGTGAATACTTCCTGAACTTATAGGAGGAAGCAGCTCCAACCACTCTGAAAACGACGTCGTTCCTATAAAACTTGGCTACTGCAGTCTGACTATATTTTGTGCTTTGAAACATACCGTCCATAATTCTTTCTGTTAGTGAATGTCTGTGAAACTAAAGGAGTCTGTAAAAACTAGAATTGACTGTTCTGCTTTAAAAATGTTTTCAAAAAGTCAAACTGAGGAGGAAGTTTCTGAGTGGCAGTTTTTTACTTTTTTCCTTCCGAGTAACAAAGTGAAAGTCACATTTTGATCGATTTTCATTAGTCTTCTTAGTGAAAACGTAAGCCCCCAAGCGTGGGCTGGTGCGTGCACACAAAGCAGTTTTCTTGTTTTGGTGCCCTCGCACGTGAACCATTGCATGTACACACATGCCACACATAAAGAGTCCATTCTTGCTCACACTCTGCCAAAGGAGGCTGGCCACTGCGGTCTTCTGCTTAGTGGAAATTGGCAGCCTTTCTTCTTCTGTAAACAACAGCCCTGACGTCACTTCGTGCAGCAGTGATAGCAGACCCACTTTAGAGATTCTCGCAGAACGGCCGAAGGCCTGTCATTGGCTTTAATCACCTTCAGTCACACTTGAGTAAATGCCATGCAGAGAAATCCATTCATGTTGGGCATACTGGGGTAGCTCTTTTAAAACTGGTTATAAAGTGCCTATCCTTGATTTTCCACATATAATCCCAGCAAGACACCTGTGTAATGAGCAGGAGAAGTGTAGTTATTCCTAATAGACATGAGCTAACTCAAGTCCAGAGAGTTAAAAAGTTAGCAAGTGGTAGAATGACTGAAATTCAAGCCTTCAAAACACTGTTTTGTCTCTCTTTTCATTATATTAAATAACTTCTCCAGTAATTGTTAATTGTTCTATTCTGTTACTTCCTCTCCCACCTAAAATGTGTGGGATGATGATTTATGAATTTTTTTCCCAGTCAAGACGTCTGTGCATTAAAATCAGTTACAGTCTTGTTGCATTTGGGAACTCCTAGACAATAAGGTCACCCACTCCTTTGCCTCAGAGAGAGCCTTTTGGAAAATTTAGCATAAGTCTACACTCAAAAGCTCAATGGGAAAGATTTATTAACAAGATGATCCTGTTCTTCATTTAGCCCCTGAAAGCTACATAAAATTGAGTGGATGAATGATAGTAAATCTTTTGTGTTGTTAATGGAAGAGACGAAACCAATATGAAAGAACTGTTCTATTAGTAAGAAATCAGAATTTTATTAGGAATTGAGAGGGAGAGTTGAGCCACTGGTTAAAATATAACTTGTTATATAAAATAGTTGTCTTTCTCACTTGCCCACTTTTGGCTTATTTTCAGGTAGTTATACAAAGTGGAAGAGAACAATTATCTTCCATGATTTATAGTTGCATATATGGTTTGGGAATACTTCAGATTGTAGATAATGTGGTTTTCTGTTTGTGACTCTGAGCCTCTTTTTCAGTGTGACATTAAGAATAAGTGGGAAGCGTGTTTAGATATGTGTGGACTATTCACAGTAAATTACTCACACCTTAACTTTCTGCTCAGTGCCCTACTTGAGCTAGCCCCCTGATTTTGAGGGATGTGTATGTTTAGGGAATGCAAATTAATGTTGATTTTAGCTTACCTCGACAGAAAATGTGTTAAAACCCTAAACATTAAAAAGGGCAAATATCATTTTAAAGAATTAACTGCTTTCTTAAACTGCACTTTGGCATGTAATGGGCATTCAAAAATTAATGAAGCTCTGATAATCAGAAGTGAACTGTATCAGCACCCTCAACAAGCAAGGACCATACTGTAAGTTGACTAAATTATACCCAAGGTATAAAGTGCTTTGGGGTAAAAGAAACATATTCTATTGCATAACTTCAAATGAACCAAAAGAGCTGTTTCTTCTGTATTTTATTAATTGGAAAAAAAATGCTTTGCCTCTAAAAGATGATACGGCTGGTTTTAAAAATTACAACGGGAATAGAGGTGAAGTACATAAAATCTGCTTTGACAAAGAAAACAAGTCACGGCCTTCTCACCATCTTTGCTGCTTTTTGTGAGTGACAAAGAATAAAGAGCAAGTAACAGCTGCCAGTCTGAGCCTCTCACTTCTGTTGTGCAGGGAAGTTTCAAAGTCTAGGTCAGCTGCAGGAGCAGAGCAGCCTTTGCAGTGAGTGGCCAGTGCAGTGTGCACCCCAGTGGCGGGCTTCCCCAGGACTGCGCTTGGGGGAAGCCCGCACCCACATCTTACAGGAATGGCTGCAGGGGTCTGCCCAACCCCACTCTCAGTTAGAAAAACTAAAGCCTAAAGCGTCCCAGTTTACCATCTAACAGCAGCGGTGTTTCTCGTCACCACAAGAAGCTGTTCGTAGTTGTAAACAAATAGTAGTGAGGGCAGAGGACAGATGTCAGAGGACTGAAGTCAGTGGCAGAGCCAAGCTGGACTTCGATTTTAACTCAAGTACTTATTATGTTGTCTGTTTCATGGTGGACATGATACGAGCAGAAAACAAAGTAGAATTTTAATTTTTACCCTTCATTCTAGCGTTAGCTTTTCATTTTAACTCTTCAGAGTTTGTTGCACACCCTTTTGGCAGTTGTGTGACAAGTAGCCGTACCTCCTGGATTTGTGTGGTTGGTGCCTTGCAGTGTATAAGCATTGTCCGGACCATCATTCTCTTTAGCTCTTGAAGCTGCAGCCACCTTGTGTGAGGTGCGGCCCTTCCCCTTTGTACAAGAGGAAACAGAATGCTGAGAGTTTATGAGTTATCGAGGGGCACGTAGCCAGTAAGCAGTAGAGCCATGACTGGCATCCTTGTCTTTTGACTTCTGCTCCACTATTCCCTTCACCACGCTAGGAACAAGCACATCGATAACACCCAACTTTGTGGTCTTCCATACCTCAGTCTCATCTCTGCACAAAAAACCACGGTCAGCAAATCCAGCTTAGTGACCAGTCATGTTGCTCACCGTGAGAACATATGTATCATCAAAGGGCAACTTCTTGATTGACTTTTACATTAGTAATCCAATACAAAGCAAGAGCCTTGTTATTTCTCGCTTAGAATAAGAATGGCCCCACTGAATGAACCTTATGCATCATTCAGCTTTAATATACAGCTTTAAAAAAAAATTTTAGAGTAAAGTTCTTCATAAGGAAAGTGAAACTGCCGCCAGTGCAAGACTAGGGACCATTTCCCCAGACTTAGACCCAGTGTTCTCTTTTTTTTAAAGAGCACGCTGCCTTAGCCCTGGCTGTTGTGGCTCAGTTGGTTGGAGCATCGTCCTGAACACTGAAAGGTTGCAGGTTCCATTCCTGGTTAAGACACATGCCTGGGTTGCAGGTTCCGTCCTTTCCCATCCGTGTTTCTCTCTCTCCCTCTCTCTCTCTGGAATCAATGGATATATCCTTGGGTGAGGATTAAAAAGAAAGAACACTTCCTTAAACAGAATGTACAGTTCTTATCCCAGGAGACTTTCCTGAGCATCTATGCTTTGCAAAGCCCTGTGCTGGAACCAGCCCTGCAGGAGTTTAGGATCTAGTAGGGGAGACTTAATACAGGGTAAAATGTACCCAGTGCTGAGCGTTCAGCCACATAAAAGACTAAGAATGTCACATAGATTCATGGGTAACCCAGATTTGGTCTCAGTCTTCTGGAAACATTTATGACGAAGCCCTTTTTTTTATATGAGCATGTCTTTGTATGAAAAATGACAACTGTAGCCATTTTGGGACCTTTCAGAATAATGCTGCCTGTCTCTGAGAAGCTGAAGTATTAAGATCAAAAGCAAATCAAACTGATTGTTAGCACCAGATTTCTATTTAGGCATTGTCCCTAGAAGTTTTGAATGTGAAAATCATACATTACTTATGCCTTGTTATAAAGTTCTGCTAATAACTTTTAACCCCTTAGCATATATTTTCAGAGAGCTGATGGTGAGCAAGTCACATGCTTGCTAGCCTTCTGTAAGAGCTGTTCAGCAGAGAACCTAGAGAGCCTTTTTGAAACTGCTGATAAGTTGGGCAGTCTCCAAGTCAAGCTGAATTGATAGGGAATGCAGAATTGATCAGAATAATTAAAAGTTTCATTATATAAGAGAGATCACTATGCCAGGAAGGAAAAAAAAACCCTCACAGAATGCCTTTATAGAGCTAACTTGTACCAGAATTGTGTGTCTGTCTGGGTAGTTACTTCTAAAGCTGAGCAAACTATATTGTGTAAATGGGTCAGTTTCTTCAGTGTTCTGCATGAAATATTCAGGTATACACAAAGGCAATTGGATTATAAATTTCAAGGGCAAACTAGCTCCAGTAAAACAGTTACAGGAAGAAGCTGTATTTATATTCTTAGAAGGAGTTTCTCTTAAACTTAAAAGCTGCATTCAGTTTTCCTAGTCTCTTGGATTGAATTGTACTCACCTCTGTCAGCTACAGGTTTTGCCCTTCAGCCAACCTCGCTTGATTCTCTCATGTTTCTGCATTTAAGTCCTTGAATCATACTTAGCATATCCTTGGCTATAATCAGGTGACCTTGCCCTCACTCCATTCTCCAGGCCCTAAGAACTTGATGAAATGATTTTGGGTTGGCTTTAAAAAAATAAACAGATACCCTATTGACTTTAAGTCTGCACAGTATCTTCTACCATAATGTGTCTCCCTGGTTGCGTTTAAGGTCAAAGACAGAGGCAAAATTTTATAAATGGTACGTGTGTGAACTTTTCTGAAGAGGCTTTGAGGGTCCTGCTTTCACTTACCGTGTTTACCCCAAAGTGTCCTTCATTTCATTTTGGAAGTGAAGACCAAAGTTGAATTTCAATGACAATCTTTTTTCTATTTAGAGCTTTTTATGAGTTGTACCAAATTTCCCTCTTAGGTGATGAATGGTGGAGGGGGAGCTTAGGGCAAGAACCTAATTCATTATTCATTGGAATTTAAAATTTCAGCGCATCACCGCAGCCCCCAAGACTTCAGGGGAAATGCAAGCATTGCACGTATATCTGTTTGACTGAAAGTGTCAGAAACCTACGAGTCTGAGAAAGGCTTGGGCCACCAAACTGTGGGAAGAGCAGGACTGCAGTTGGCCTGAATATGGCCAGACTCTCTCCATCTTTCACCTCTGCCTCTTTCTGTGTGTTTGCTTTGTTCCTTCTAGGGCAGACCGTTTTCCCACGTGGCTGGAAACATGACCACTACCAGTTTATGTTATAACTTCTGTCACTGAAAAGTTCTCTGGATGTCACATTTTAAAAAGTCATAGGCAGTGAACTCATCTGAAGGACATTGGTCATGTGTCACCCTGTAGGGGTCAGGGAGGGGGGGGTCATGGAGAAACATGGCAACACGTGCATTTACCCGTACAACTGGAAGTGGGTAGGTGTTTTCCAGGGTAAGAGAGTTTTGGGGAAGAAAATTCCCCAGCATGTATTGCTCACTACAGCATATCAGACTAGTACCTTTAAAATGTTTTGACAGAAGCCCATAGTAAAAAATACACTTTATATTAAGACACACATAAACACACGCACTTAATTGAAAAAAATTTCATGAAACAATACCTTCACTATGTAAGGACATTCTGATATTTTCTATTCTATTCTATTGTAGTTCCTTTTAAAAAAAATACTGATTAGAGCCCTGGCTGGTGTGACTCAGTGGATTGAGCGCCAGCCTGTGGACCAAAAGGCTGCTGGTTCGATTCCTGGTGAGGGCACATGCCTGGGTGAGAGAGGCAACCAACAGCTGTTTCTCTCTCACATCATGTTTCTCTTCCTCTTTTTCTCCCTCCTTCCCCCTCTCTCTAAAAATAAATAAATAAAATCTTTAAAAAATACTGATGATAATCACCTAATTGATTTTACTCATTAATGGATAATGATCTATAGTTGGAAAGATACTCTGCTAGACATTAAAAGTAGCAGGTAGGTAAGTTCATGTTTAGACAGATATTTAGGCATGGATATTTATTTATTTAGTCTTGTTGAAGAAATAACTTACATTGCAGGAAGATGCTGGCATCTCAGAGGGCGGCAAATATGTGACAGGAATGCCCTTTCCAGTTCCCATGGTGAATATGACAGTGGTTTTCCTGCTGAGGATTGTTCTGGAGCTACTCCCCAGCCCACTTTAAAGTAAGGAAAACAACTGCATCAACTGTACTCCACTGTTTTGGACTTACCTTTTGCTGAGAAAAACTGAAATCCCGTAGACCTTGAAAATTTCCCAGAGTGCTTTCAGTTCTGTCTTAAAACAAAACATCAACACAGCCTTCTTGAAAACTTTGTTGTGGCAGCATGAAGGGCAGCTTTCTTGTTCATTGTCACGTTATAAAGGGGAGGGCGATAGCTTTACTTAACCAAGTGTCACTTGAAAAACTATGGCCTCTTATTTGTGATCTTCTATGGAAACATTTGAGTCCCCAGCCTTCTATCTCTTAAGCTAAATTGAGCGACAACCGGTGGAAATTTGACAGCGATACAGAATGACTTCTGAATGAGACATGAAGACACAGAGAAGAGTAGCTGAGTTTCTTACTACAAACAGAAGCCCACAGATATCCTAAATAACTGATAAGCCCATAGTGCTATGGATCTCACTGTGAAAAGCAAAACAATAAAATGTTTAGAAGAATTGGAGAGTACGGAGTTATGAATATGGAGAGATTTTATAAACAAGACATGAAGTACTGAACATCAAGGAAAAGATTGGTAAATTTGACTATTCTTGATGAATTTCTATTCACTAAAAATATTGGAAAAATAGATTGGGGAAAGTATTTAGAGCACTTATAACAGACAAAAGACTTATATTCAGAATATATAAAGAACTATTGGTAGGAGTGTAAATCGGTACAGCCGTGGTAGGAAAAGTTTGCAGTACCTAGTGAAGCTGAAGAGAAGACACTCTGTGATCCAGAGTTTCAGTCCTAGATGTCACTCTGTGATCCAGCGGTTTCAGTCCTAGATGACACTGTGATCCAGCGGTTTCAGTCCTAGATGTCTCTCTGTGATCCAGCGGTTTCAGTCCTAGATGTAATACACTGTAGAGTGGCAGTTCCTCGGACCTCTCGATCTCACCGCACCCATTTAGAAGTTGTTGAGAAACTCAAAGAGCTTTTGTTTATGTGAATCATATCTACAGATATCTACCATATTAAGAATAGAGAAATTTAAAAATATTTATTCATTAAGACCCCTTGCAGATTAATGTAACTTAACTTGTTTGAAAAATTACTTAAAAATTAGTGGAAGAGTGACGTTGTTTTACAGTTTTGCAAGTTTGTTTAAGGGTCATCTGTACAGAAGACAGTGGAGCCTCCTACTGACCCTTTCACTCACCTGCTGCAGTACAATGTTTGGGTAAAGTGTACAAAGAAAAGGTGGACCCACACAGATATGTAGTTGGGAAAAGGAGTGTTTTAATAACCTTTTCAAACAATTGTAAATGTTCTTCTTTGGTACTCAACTAAAACTACAAAAGGTAGTTTCTTAAAGGTTGGTGGCAATGTGAAATCTGTAACCATACCAATACACTTTTAATTATTTTGCTACATTAAAATCATTTAGTTTACCTTGCATATTTAATAGATTTTTATTCATGCAGGATTTTGTAACATCATACAGTGATAATTTGGAAAATACTGTTTTTACTCGCTTATGCAGATCTTTTCATTGTTGACACATTTCATTATATAATATTAAAATGTCACATTCTTTAACTTCACTGCTGATCCCGTCAGAAAAGTGTTTGAGTATCGGGAAGTTGTCAGACACTCAGTGGCAGATACAAGTTTTGTGAAATTGTAATTTTCACTTGAAAGTCCAAATTTTCTCATTGGCACCCAAACTGTCAGTTGTTTTTCTCAAAGAGAGAGGCTGACTTGTCTGCCAGATACTCGAGTCTGAACAACCATAGTTTGTCCGACTGTCGCTCCTTCAGTAAAAATGGTGTCCCATGAAAAAAGCAGCTGTGCTCACCCAGCTCCAAGGCAAACAATTGCCCAAGTGCCTTTCTCCAGGCAACCTTTGTACCTTGGTATGTGGCAGAAGTGCTCTGTGTGTGCTCTCCCACTTCGTCACAGAGAATATTAAAAAGACATGTGCTAAAGGGTAGAGATTCAAAAATTTTTAACTTTTCTGTTACCGTTGACCTACAATATTATGCTGATCTTAGGCGCACAACATAGGGATTAGACATATATTAACTTACAAAGTGATCACCCAGTAAGTCTAGTACCCATCTGACACCACACATAGTTATTGCAATAGTATTAACGGTACTCCCCCATGCTGTATTTTACATCCCCATGGCTGTTTTTATAACTGGCAATGTATGCATCCTAAAGAAGAAATTTAATAAAATTTATTTTTAGTGTTCGCAGAGGACATTTTAATGTGAGTGAACCTGGCATATTTAGGGTGTGGAGGTGAGGAATATGTCCGTCACTACAATTCGATGCCACTGCCTTCATCATGTCATCTTGACCCACCCGAAGTTTTCACTTTTTTCCAAAAGTGTAAAGGGTAGATAACATCTTAGAACTATTATGAAAATGGTTTTGACTTTGTGGACTCTCTGAAGGGATCGAGGGATCCCCAGGGGTCCTAGGATCCTTCCCTCCTCCAAGATTTGTACCACACTTGAGAACTTGCTGCCCTAGAGAACGCACAGATCTTGTGCACCAGGACACATCAAGGACACATGTATGTGAGTGGGGTGGGGAGAGGGCATGTGATCAAGGAGGGGAACACGGTGGGGAGGGTGCTTTTAGGATGCTGATGATCTTCAATTTCTTAATCTGGGTGGGGGTGTTTATTGTATAATATGTGAATCTGTTCATTTATATTTATACCCTTTTCTATACCTCTCTTATTTAAAAGTGCAATTCTCTTACTTCTATTAACATTTTTAGTTTCTGGTTTAGAGATAGGAAGGGTGTTCAGAAGTGAGGGACTCCCCCTCCAGTGCATCCCTCTTTGTATTTTCTGGGAAATATAATTTGCCCAACCTTTTCTTCTTTCTCTTCCATCGGTTATGTTATAGTGGACGTGGGAATTCAAGTGCCTCTCGTGCGCTTCCCCTCGTGGTTAGTGACAGGGCTAAGGCTGTGAAAATTATGAGGAGGAAACTTTTTGAAAATTTAAAACCTTATATAGTGCTTAGTTATTTGAGACTTAGGAACCTTACCATAGGAGCTGTTTCCCATATCTTTATTTTCTGGAAGGAGAACAAAATGAAAAGTGACTTCAGTAAGAACACAAGTGAAAAATAAAACCATTTTTAACTTCTTTTGCTGTTACTAAATCATAAGAGTATGGTGACTGCAAGTGAAATAAGTAGTAGTAAGATTTTGGCATTACAGGGCTATATTCTGGTCACACTCTTAGAACACTTTCCACTTGACTTGTCTAATTTTTATCTCCATAACACTGAATTAGGCACAACAGGTGCTAATAACTTCCATTTCTTAGATTTAAAAAAAAAAAAAACCTGAGGCACAGAAAAGATCAGTAATTAATTCAGCAGCAAAGCCAGGACTCCTAGAATTTCCTTTTCCTACCAAACTAGTTTAATTGTAAGGGATTCAAGATAGTCATCGCAATCCGGACGTTTTTGCCTTTGCCTCGTGGGTCCTCTTGCTGTAAGCTGAGCTCTTCCAGTTTGGGTCAGGAACCCCAGTCGCCATTCTGTATGAACATCAGCACCATCTACTGTGCTTCCTGATGTTCTGAGACTTGGAATGAGAACCTTTAGAAAACGACAAAGACTCAGTTCCATTTCAGTTTTGTCTGTTAGAAACTGAGTCCGTTGAGGTATACATGTGATGCTGCTAATCATAGCCTTCAGCTTGAACTCAGATGCCGTAAGCTAGAGGAATGTTTATTCTCCATTTATTAGCTGTTAGGATGACTGGAAAGTGGTAGAGTTGGACTGCAGGTAAAGCTGATTAACTTTCAGATGTACCTGATCTCCTATCAGGACTATCTTGTTCCTTGGCAGAGGTTCAGACACTTGGGATTTGTGTGTGCGTAAGAGTGCACACACTAAGAGAAAAGAATTATCCCAGCTTGGTTGCAACAGATCCGGGCAAGATCGCCTGGACTCTGGAGGATGTGTGGAATGGCATGCCCATAGAATGAGCTCTGACTTAAATGGACATGTGAAGGCTTTACGAAAGCAGCTAACAATCTCTGGCAACAAAGTGACATATTTAGCATAGGTACTTTTTTTTTTAATCTTCACCCAAGGATATGTTTGTTGAGTTTAGACAGAGATAAAGAGGGAGAGAGAGATTTGAGAGAGAGAAGAAACATTGATCAGTTGCCTCCCATATGTACCCTGACTGAGGATTGAACCCACAACCTAGGTACGTGCCCTGACTGGGGATCGAACCTACCACCTTTTGGTGTGTGGGACGAGGCTCCAACCAATTAAGCCATCCAGCCCGGACCTTTTTTCTTTTTATAAAGTAATAGTTACCTTTGTTAAATGTTAGTGTCCCTGAATAAATACAAATATTTTTAGATATTATAATCCCTATATTTCATAACCAGGATCCAATTCAGTAAATATTTTTCTCATTAGTTCCTACCAGAATATTATTTCTAAGATTTAGGTCCTAATGTAAGCCTTTTCACAAGTGAAATATAACAGAAATCTAAGAAATGAGTCTACTAATTACACTTTTCCTGATGCATTTCAAATAGGGCAGTCTAATTATAAGCAGCTCCTAAAAACAAATGGCTGCTACTCTTGCCCCAGTTTTCCCCTTTAACCAGGCCCAGATGCTGCTGCCACGGAAGGCACTGCCAGTGCTCACAGAGAATCTGAGGGTCAGAGTCGAGGAAGGACTGGGCAAGTGGACCCCAGGAGTAGAGCCCATCTGGTCACACTGGCGGTGTCCTGTCCTCTTGCCCACTACCAGAGTTCTTTTTGTTGTTTATCCTTGTCAGGTGCCATTGAACAGATTAACACGTGGGATAGCGAGGAGTCTTCTTTAACATACAGCCAGGAGAGTAAGAGCACGAGCTTGGAGTCAGACACTTCAGTCTTGATACTGGGTGTTGCCACTTCCTTGCTGTGTGACCTTTGGGCAGGTTGTTTTACCTCACCTGTCAAATCTATTTCGTCTTCTGTGAATGAGGATAATTGCCCCTACCTCCCAGGGTTACTCTAGGATTAAATTAAGACTTGTATACATACATACAGTGTACATGACCCCATGACTGGGATGTAGTAAATTCTCAGTAGACGGTAGTTCTTACAGCGTATGCAGACACCTAAAAGGTTCATTCATGATTCCTACGGCATACATTATTTTTTATGACAGTGCTTGGTATCCCAAATATCTATAGTAACTGAAACTATAAAGCTTGAGAGTGTTAGGACTATAGGGAACTTTTAGCAGGGAGGTACTAGGGGAAAGAGCAGGTCAAGGTGAGAAACTCGGGAGATTTAGACCATCATGAGATCCTGAGGAAATGTGAAGAAGACTAAAGAGTAGGACTGGGCGTGTTCTTTCCCCAGAAAAGGGGGTGGGGGGAAATTCTTCTTCCTCTTTTTCCCTGTTGAACTTTGCACACATTGTTGCTAGGACCCCAGACTCAGGCCAGCATTGCTAATGCTGTATCTGCACATTCAGTCACCTGCAGAACTGAGAAAAAAAGTACCCATGCCCTGGCTCGGAGGCCCAGTTATTTGGGGTGTCGTCCTGTACTCCTAAAGGTTGTGGGTTCAATTCCTGATTGGGGTACCTACCTAGGTTGGAGGTTTGATCCTGGCTGGGGTGTGTATGGGAGGCAACTGACTCGTGTTTTTCTCTCACATCAATGTTTCTCTCTTTCACTTCCTCTCTCTCTCTAAATCAATAATAAAAACTATTCTTGTATGAAGATTAAAAAAATAAAAAGTACCCATGCTTCGGCCCTGCCCTAGTCTCTCAAATGTGAATTTCTTAGGGGATGAGCCCCAACTACGTGCAGGTTAAGTATACTTGTAAAGGCTGTCCTGGAAATCCGCCCATTCCGAGTTCTAAACAAGTGGGCACTTTCTGTATGCATGTACCCACACACAGGCACGTGCATATGCGGTCTTAGTTCACCAAAACTTGATCCCTCCTTGATTCAGTAGTCATGAGGGATATAGAAGAGATGTTATTGCAATTCTTCTAAGGTGGAGAGATCAACTTACAAATAACTACAAAATTTCCAAGACATCAGGAATGCCATCACAGAAGCATAAATTAGAATGGCAGTTCTGAGGAAGGACAAAGTACCTCATTAGTGCCAGTGGGAAGGCTTTTGGGAGGAAGTGCAGTTGGGACTGAATCGTAAAGGATGGGTAGAGCTTTGGACAATGAGGCCGAAGAGAGGAAAGGTATTTCAGAAAGACGGAATGCTGGGAGCAAAGACCTGGAGATGGAAAGCCCAAGGCATGGAACAGTAGTAGGTCGACAAAATGGAGAGAGAGCTGGAGTTTATCCTAGGGACTTTGGCAAGTCCAAACAGGTTTTGAAGAGGAGGATGACGTGGATCGAGCTGTCTGTTAGGAAACTGAATCTGATAGTACACCGAGGAGAGGGGACTGGAAGTTTTTATAGGTGTATGTCTTCTGAAGAAAAGAGGCTGTGTGAAGGAATGAGGGAATAGTATGTGTTGAACAGTGAACAGTGGTGGTAGGGCGGCCTGGAAAGAATGGGATATGGGAGGGGAAGTGGCTCAGGGGAGAGGAAACTCATTCTTACACTTGACCCATGCCTACATATTATTTCCCAGTGTCTACATATTATTCTACAAGATCTATGTTGGCCCATTCCAAACCATTGTTTGGGTTATTCCTAGAGAAAAAAAGCTGAAACTATTTTTTTTTGAAAACTACCTTTTTTCCCTGGATTTTTTTTTTCAGAAATTGAGTACAGAATACTGGAAAAATTAAGATAAGGTGTTACAACCTATTCATAACTACTGATTCCTCCCAAATTATTTCTAAAAACCTGGCAGTAGAAAGACTTCCCTGGAAAATCATCTGCAGCTCTCACTTCCATGAATCTCTGTCTTCCTTTGTCAGGCATTCTTTATCTAATGGCCCAGATAAAATGAACTCTTCGGGAGACTCAGAGGGTATTTTCACATATGAGCACAGAGAAATGTTTTTTTAGAAATAAGAAGGGTTTTGTCATAAGTCAATCCATGTGGCTACAGAACCCTCCTATCGAAAAATTGAAAAAGGTGTGTGAATGTGAGAACACTTCTCTTGGATTTGCCTGAATTAGCCCTGGACTCAGAATGTTGAGAAGGGTTAGTGATTTATGTTATTTTTAGTTAATGTAAGTATTAAGAATGAAAATAAATATTATGAATTATGCCTAGAAATGAGACTAATCGAGCAAAATCATATATGGGAGAAGTTATATGTAATCTGTGAGACTAGAGATGAGAGGTGGTTTTCCCTTTAGGAAGTTTCCTTTACTTTAAAGACATTGAAAAATCATCATGGACAGGAAAATAACAAAAAGACAGTAGAACAATATTTACAGTTTTTATTTTAACTACAACCCTCAAACTACTGTTTTTACTTTTGATATTGCCTTAACCCATTTATGTGTTTGTGTCCATACAATAGT